>WAAD01032127.1:384604-397082 GCA_013389945.1 Fregata magnificens | reverse complement strand
TTTGGCCTCTTCTTGCTCATCCCATAACAAATGTGTCCTACTCAATAACAGTATCCGCTACCTTTCTATGCACTTCATGTTAATCCTCTAATTTGGCATGATTAACATCCTCCCAGAAAACAGTGGATGATTGTAGCCCTGGGCACAGTTGTTGAGAGTTTTAGTTTTTGTTACTTGAATGTAGCTGCTACCTGTGGCTTTCCTCAGTATACTACGAGGAGAGTCTTTCAGTTAAAAGTACCATGTAGTGAGCAGGCTTCTTAGACTATAAGTTGCTGGAATAATGAAATTAAAAAAAAATTGCAACCCAGTTCTCGGTATGCATTTTATTTACTGTCTGCCTTTCAGCTTGAACAGTGAAAATCAATAAAAACAGTCTTTCATTTTGTTTCTGTATTTCTTATTGCAGAGCTGGGATTCAGGTACTGCTGTGGAACAGTTTTATATTTTGGAATTAATGCCATAAGTGGAAATAAGAGACTTGTTGGTTTGGGATTCTATAGAAATGCTTTTTTTACAAAATTTAAATGTTGTCCCTGCTTGAAATTCTCTTTCTTCTGAATTACAAACCCAATAATATTTTCGCAATACTTCTTGCCTTGAGTCTTTCCCCAGCTAACATTGTGTCTTGTCATTGTTGACCTTATTGATTACAAAGAAGCCTTTTAGAAAACGGAGTTGAGAAGCTGACATCTCAAGGGTTGTATCTCATTTCAGATTACCTACTGAGGTGTATAAGTGTTTATGCTTAAAGGAACTGTTTGGTATTAGTTTTTAATGATTGGCAAACCTCGTGATTTCTGTTAGCTGTATGGTTGAGGTATGGATGAGAAAGAAGGCAGCTTTGTTTTTATTAAGTTGGTGTATGCATAGGGTATGTTCTAGCGATTCACACATAAGCATGGAAATAGTGAGCTTTCTTCTGTCTGCTGCTCGTTCATTTAAAATACTGTACCTTTACTTAGATGGTAGGATTTATTAGTATTATTTGTCTGCCTTCAAGGAGCATTGTAAAGCTTAAGCATTTCAATTTGGTAGAATACTTCTGAGTTCCTTCTCTGAGAAGCATTGGTGCTACGTATGTTAGAACATTTTTCACCTCTTTTCTATATCCTTTTTTTTTTTTTTTCCTTTTAAAATTCTGGTTTTTGATCTCTCTTTTTTAAATATACTTGCTAGGCTAGGTTTAAAGACATTAGAAAGTAGAGGGTTTCTTTCCCTTTGAAACATCAAATAATTTTTTTCCCTTAGTATACTTATCAATAACTTTATCTNATTTTCGCAATACTTCTTGCCTTGAGTCTTTCCCCAGCTAACATTGTGTCTTGTCATTGTTGACCTTATTGATTACAAAGAAGCCTTTTAGAAAACGGAGTTGAGAAGCTGACATCTCAAGGGTTGTATCTCATTTCAGATTACCTACTGAGGTGTATAAGTGTTTATGCTTAAAGGAACTGTTTGGTATTAGTTTTTAATGATTGGCAAACCTCGTGATTTCTGTTAGCTGTATGGTTGAGGTATGGATGAGAAAGAAGGCAGCTTTGTTTTTATTAAGTTGGTGTATGCATAGGGTATGTTCTAGCGATTCACACATAAGCATGGAAATAGTGAGCTTTCTTCTGTCTGCTGCTCGTTCATTTAAAATACTGTACCTTTACTTAGATGGTAGGATTTATTAGTATTATTTGTCTGCCTTCAAGGAGCATTGTAAAGCTTAAGCATTTCAATTTGGTAGAATACTTCTGAGTTCCTTCTCTGAGAAGCATTGGTGCTACGTATGTTAGAACATTTTTCCCCTCTTTTCTATATCCTTCTTTTTTTTTTTTTCCTTTTAAAATTCTGGTTTTTGATCTCTCTTTTTTAAATATACTTGCTAGGCTAGGTTTAAAGACATTAGAAAGTAGAGGGTTTCTTTCCCTTTGAAACATCAAATAATTTTTTTCCCTTAGTATACTTATCAATAACTTTATCTCATTCTTTTTATCCTGTAATTTCCATTATCTGAGGCAGTCTATTGCATTAAACTGTTAGTGCCTAATACTGCTTCATTTGCATTGACACATGCTTGACCTCAGCCCCTCTGCTCTTAGTTAATGCACCAACAAGCATTGATATCTCTCTAGAGTATTACCGTATGGCTGTTGGCTCTACTAATAACAACCATTCATTTAAGCTGATGAAAGTTTATTAAATAAGAAAACATGCTGTAATGAAGGTGGAGAAGAGGTGTCTAGTATCTTTTTATGGTGAAAGTAAGCTGCAGCTATGTGACAGACACTGCCCTTAATGAAAGGGAGAGGCATCTGTAATGTTCTGATGTATGCTTTTGGGAATGGGCATTTCTGAACATTAAATTTAATCCTTCCTGATTATAGTGTAGATGCAGCGATGAGAAGTTCTTTGCTCAAGGCAATTGCTCCTGCCATTTAATGATGCATCCTTTCTTGGGAGTGCTCTCCTAACAGCTTGAGAGTTTTGTGGTTTAGTTTACATTTGCTTCCTTTTTAACTCCTGAACCTGGTAGTATTTCATACCTTCAGGTTAATATTTCTTTTGCCATTTTTGTTGTTTGTAACTTTTATTATCGAGGTATGTTATGGACTTTATTCTGTGAGACTTTTCCACTTTTGTCATTTTATCTTTGAATACAGTGGAAGTTTTTCCAGTAATCACTGGTCTTTTCATGAATTCTTTTTTAAGCTCTGGATTGTACAGACATAATTCTGCCTATAGTAAAATATTGGAACAAACACCAAGAGAAATGGTTGAAGATAAATTGGGTTATGGGACAATATAAAATAATCTAGATAGATCTGATTGCATTTTTAAAATGCAACTTTAAAGTTAGAGAATGGTGGGTGAAAAGGTGTATTAAATTTAATTTTTTAGTAAAGCATTTAAAACATTTGGGGTGATTTTAGCCCAGAAATTTCCCAGTGAAGTAAACTGATTTATGTCTGGTGAAGTTGGCATAATGCTACCGAGTAACTTTCAAAACGGTTTGATAGAAGAAACACTGTTATGTAGACCTAGAGGAAGACTTATGCTGAACAGCTCATAAATGAAGATGTATGGACAGTGTGCCTGTTTGAGAAGGAAGCAATGGTTGTCTTACACTGCAGTTTAATATTACCTTTTGTGAATTTGTGAATTCTGTAATAAAAAAATAAGTAAATTAATAGGTGAAGAGCTAATTGAAAGGAGTTAAAGATTCCTTTAACAACAGAGAAATGGGACACAGGGAGTGTAAAAGACTTGAAATGTCGTCTTGAAGACAGCAAGAGAATCCATTTGGGAAACTGCAGGTTTGCATTAAAAGGAAAGTCCTGATGTGTTTCTTTAATGCATTAGGACCCCACTGTTATAGACATCGTTCACATAGAGAGAAGACTTGGGACAGAGAAAACCCACACTTTTCTTAATGGCAATTAAGACTAAATGAGGATGCATTAAATCAGAAACAAAAAAGTATGGAAATGATAAGTGGAAGGAAAAGCCTTTTTTGTTATTTTTGCTGCCTTCACAATACCTACAACTGTATTGCTAGTCTGTGACAGTGCTCCAGTGAGATTTAATATAGATGTCTGTACAAGGTCAGACCAAAGGTGGTCTTAGGCCAGTACTGTGTCTGATGCAGACACAGGATGCTTAGAAAGGAGACAGAGCAAGCAATAGCAATTCTTTCCCAAAACACTCTGTGAGCTTCCAGCACTTGGCAATATGCAGCTTTTGACGGAAAAGCTGGTGTCTTTTTGTGTTGAATAGTACTCAGTAGCTGTTTCTTCCTTGAATTTGTCCCTGTCACTTTTTGCACCAATTTAAACTTTTGGCTTCAATGCTGTCCTTTGGCAATGAGCTCTGTAGCTGAGCTGTCTGATGTGCTTCTTGTAGATGATACTGAATCTTTGATTTGCTCATTTCATCCTATTGCCCAGGAGCTACTGAGGATTCGAGGCACAAAACTATCACAGGTACTGGGGCAATACATGTCTCATTTCCATTGAGTTGTATCACTCTAATGGAAAGTGTCTCGGGCAGTTCTGCGATGCCAATACATACTCTGACTTTCCCATTTCAGGGAAGTCATTTGACCGTACTGCTGTTGAAATTGCTCATGTGTTGTGTTAAAGTCCAAGCAAGCAGTTGGATAATCCTCTCTCGTGGTTTTTAGCCACTCTGTTCCTTGAGCACTGCTTTCGGTTTCAGCACTTTATTACTAGAAAGACATTGATGAATTACAGTGACTGGAGGAGGAAGTAGAATGGTTGATGGGTGACAGGACTAAGGCAAATTCAAAAGAATTAAATTTATGTAGCTGGAGTAAAGGACAGCAAGTGAGGAACATAATTTCATAAATATTTTAAAGTTTGTAGAGGAAAACAGTAAGTTAGGTTGAGTCATTGCCGTTTAAACACTTAAGAAAAATAAAGGACATTTGCACGTTGCGTTAACATGTTTATAACAGGTTTACTTTGATGTTTTCATAAAGTAGGAGCAGTAGTCTTATCAGCAGGAGATATAAAAGTAACTTTTGTGAAATACAACGTAATTAAGGCAGTACTATAGTGGTAGGGAAATGGCTGTTTCATCTGATAGACCTCCTCTGTACTTGTAACTGATAACACGGAAATTTCTTTTTGGGGGAAAAAAAAAGAAAAAAAGGTAAGGCTAGATAGGATGATCGATTTAGAAAGCAAAATTGTGGAGTTCGGCTTGCTGGAATTTGGTTCTCTGGAAAACACTCTTCTGTTAAGACATTAAAAAAGAATTGTGTTACTCCTTAGCCTTCATACATACTTTCTTACTGTTGGGCACTGTGCCATATGCTGGCTGCTTGTTGCCTCCTTTTGCAGAAGTGGTTGCATTTCAGTAATGTTCATGACTGTGCTGGTGGGAGTCTTAATATAAGGTGCCATGTTTAAGAGAAAACAAATCCCACAAACAAAAAGTAACCCTTTTACCCTGTTCCTATACACACATTTTCCTCGTCCTTCCCCCATCAAATAAGCTTACACTGACTACTTATCTCAGGGTGAGCTGTTTCCTTGCAACCTGAGCACTGTTTTGTGTGTGTGTGTGGCTCAGAATCTTTCAAACTAGTCTTTCAAACTTCTTCCCCTTTCTGCTTCAGTCATCTGCATCAGTCTCTGCCTTTCTGCATCATTTGGTCAGCAAATCCTTTTATCTCAAGAAGGGGAGTGACCTCAGCTGTTTCCAAAATATTGCAAAGGAATCATCTTCTTTAGTCCTCAGTCTTTCATAGCTCTTTGTTTGCTTTTAGCTTGTTAATCCTTATAAGGCTGTTTGAAGGTGAACAAAATTGGTAGCAATTTCTTCCATCATCTTAATATCCAGTAAGTTAATCAACACTCGGTACTGTTCATCATCAGTGTTCTACAGCTACTCATTAATCCTCACATCCAGTGTACCTTTTCTCCTTTTCCTGTTTTTAAGGGGAAGGAGGGAGTGACAGTCAGGAATAGCTATCTTTGATCTGTGTGCTTTTCATATTTTCTGTGCTTTTTAACTAAAGGCTCCCTGCTTTAGGACCATCTGGGTGTTCTTTAAGTTCAGGGTCATCTTAGCTAGCTCAATGTTTACCAGTTTGTCTTGATATACCAGTTCACACTATGCTGTACACTGGCCTGTGGCCGTTTGGTAGCAGACAGTTCCCAATCTTTGGATTTCTTAAGTGCAGCTTGGGTGCAGGTTTTCCATGTGTCCCATTATTTGGATGTCCCACCCTCAAAGGCAGTAACTTTTCA
This sequence comes from Fregata magnificens, assembly GCA_013389945.1. NCBI lineage: Eukaryota > Metazoa > Chordata > Aves > Suliformes > Fregatidae > Fregata > Fregata magnificens. Next base: position 391,317 of record WAAD01032127.1, on the reverse strand, counting down.
GCTTCATCTTGATTCACCTTTCAACCGAAATAGTGAACAAATTTACAGATGAAATATAGGCTTACTTGATAGGACTTACATCAAGCTTCTAATGAAAAAATATAAATGCAGTTTAAAAGCAGGCTTAATCAGTTACTCATCACGTGTTTCCAGCAGTGGAGGCTCAAAGTACTCAACAGTCTTTTGCTTTCTGGATGTTAGCTGCTTCCGCAAGGATGATGAAGGGACTAGAACAATCTGTCCTGTGAGGAAGAGCTGGGAGGTGGGACTCTTCAGCATGGAGAAGAGAAAGGCTCAGGAGGGATCTTATCAACGTGTATAAATACCTGAAGGGAGGGTGCAAAGAGGATGCAGCCAGGCTCTGTTTGGTGGTGCCCAGTGCCAGGACCAGAGGCAATGGGCACAAACTGAAACACAGGAGATTCCCTCTGAACATCAGGAAATGCTTTTTTAGTGTGAGGGTGACCTAGCACAGGTTGCCCAGGGAGGTTGTGGCATCTCCATCCTTGGAGATACTGAAAAGCCATCTGGACATGGTCCTGGGCAGCTGGCTCCTGGTGGCCCTGCTTGAGCAGGGAGGTTGGACCAGATGACCTCCAGAGGTCCCTGCCAACCTGAACTATTTTGTGATTTTGTGTGATTCTCTCCATCATCCATGGAAAAACGTGGGCATTTTGCAGCAAAACAGCCTTGACTTTGAGAACTCTTGCTTAATTTATTGCTAGTTAACACAAACTTCTGATCAGTGATTTGGGTTTTTAGGTGGGAAAAAAAAGAGAACACAGTCAAAACCCACTTAAGTAAACATGTTTTCTCACTCTTCTCCAGGTACAATTTAAGTCCAACACCTCTACTCCCCTCTTCTCAACCGATGTTTTTTCCATGGCTTATGCTCCATCTGTCGCAGTTCCTCTGATGAGACATTGGGTGGCACAGAAAGGCAGTGTCATTTATAAGGGTTTCTTTCTGCTACTCTGCTTCTTACTGGTTTCCTCTGCAGCACTTTGGTTCTGCAGGTTTTCCTCTGCTGCAGTTTTCCTTAGAGTGCCTGCTCCAGTGGGGGTCACCCACAAACTGCAGTCCCTTTGAGGGTGTCCCAGCTCCAACATGGGTCACCCCCGTGCTGCAGTCTCTCAAAGAGGTCCCCCTCCAAGAGTGTGTCTCCAGCCGCTTGCAGTTGCTGGTTTCTTTAAATATGTTGGAACAGGGGTGCAACATGCCACCCCAAACCAAAACGACCCACTGGAAGATTCTCAGTTATATGTAATTCAGCATCGTTTAGATACATTTGCAATGTTAGAAGGTTGAAGGATCAGTTCTCTAATGCATCATCTGCTCTTAAATTTGTCATGTGTTAAATTCTTTGAATAGAGACCATCATTTGTAGGTATTCTGCGTTTTTGCCCACTGCAAAATCCCAACAGCTGGAGTGTGAATACTTTCCTGGTTCTTAAGCAAACTTTCCAGGTTAGATCCTCATCTCACGCAGGTCAGGTGTAAATTGGATTCAGTGAACTGCTTGTTTAGATCTGGCTACACACATTTAAGCCATTTTTTTTAGTAATTTTCCTTTTCTGTACCTTTTGAAAGCGAATTGCTTGTAAAAGCAGTAGATCAATTCTCCTCCTTTTAAATGTCAGCATTGTCTTTATTCATCCAGCAAGGCAGCTGAAACCTTCTAGGTTGCTGCTGTTTATTTGCTGTTTTATTCAGAGGGTTCAGCTTTTTTCCTTTTGTCATACTGCGTTTGTGTATGACTTGACTTTTTTTTCCTTCGAATTGTGACCTACCACATTGTTTTCTTTTAACCTTTCTCAGCTGTTTGTTCATGTTTTCCTGTCTGTTGTCTGAACTCGGAATAGGCTGGTATCCCAAGCGGAAAGCATTTAGTTTCCTAGTTCGAACAACCATTATTCTGTTTTTTTTGCCCCGAAGAAGCACCAAGTTGAGGGCTTTCATTTTATCTCTGCTCATAGACTTCAAGGATTGTGGAGGTCTAGAATTAAAAAAAAAAAAAAATCCTCTCTTTTCACATCTATTTTACAATGCTTTTTTTGGAAAACTAAAATACTGTTGAAAAACCTTTTAAGGGAATATGTACGTTTAACGGTAAGCAGATTGGAAAACTTTGGCCAAAGTCAGGAAAGAAAGAAGAATTTTAACAAATATCTTGCTAGTACTTAGGTTCTAGTTTGTTGTAAAACACTAAATTTAAAACCTTCCAAATGGGATGTTATGATAAGCAAATGTTTAGTTACATTTTCTTTTTAAGGCAATTAAGTATGACTATAAACTGACTGTGACCTTTAAACAGGCTGCATAGTGGTTCTGGTGCCACGGTTATTTTTTATAAACTTGTGATTTTTAGCTCATACAAAGCAGAGCTCTTTTTTCAGGCTTATTTTGTTGATCCTTATTTTCTAAAGGGTTACTACTTATTATTGTAGGTAGTAAGTAGTACAATAATAAGTAGATATAGCTAAGTAGATTTTAACATCAGAAATAACTATCAGATTATCGAAACTAAATTCTATGTAATCCAGGCCAATATTTTTATTATTATTTGACTAAATACAGTTATTTTGTGCTTTCAATGGGAGAGACAGACTTCNTGGGGATTGCCTACCATTTCTTTTGGTACTCTTTGCTCATGGTAAACCAGTTTTTTAAAGAAGAATGACATGATATTTGTCTGTTGATTCACCTTCCAGCTGTTTTCTCTTGCTGTAGCTCCTCTCTGTGCCCGAAGCCCTGCCAAAAGAAAAATGTTGGGGAGCTCTTTTACCTATAATTATCTTTGTGTCCAGGTACTCAAACACAATGCCGTTATCTACACCCAACCTCCCACCCTCAGAAAAAAAAAAATAATCTCTTACTCATTTCCATTTAGCTAAGCCAGGCGGGTGTAAGAAAGAGGTTTGAAGGACCCTCAGGTGCTTTTTCTGGACCCTTGAACCACTTGTAGTTCTCTTCTGTACATCTAATTTTCAGGTTCTCTAAAAAAGGCTGCTGTTTTTATCAGTCTTAACCAGAGTCTCGTAGTGTTAACTCTTCCCCTCTATATACAATTCGACATCTATTAGTCCTTTTGTTAGTATGAATAGCACACGGTAGGTAATAGGAGTATTAAAAACCAGGTAACTACTTGGGAAATCTAGTCTAAGCTGAAGGGAGAAAAGAAAGGGGAGAAAATCTAATTAAATGTGATACCGTTGCATGTTTTATAGCATCTTTAATCTTCATTATCCAACACGCTTACCACAGTGAGAATAAGGAGCAAAAAGCAGGGGTGGTGTATTGATTGCACCCTCAGGTCAGTGTATGTGTAGGGTGGCAATGACGGGGAAAACAAGGTTCGGTTCCCTGGCGGACTTTTTGGATAACAGTTTTGTGCCGAATCACACTGTGTCCTATTATTTGGATGTTCCACTCCTGTATTTGCAGGATCATAGCCAGCAGATCAAGGCAACTGACTATGCACTTGTAAGGCTGCATCTGGAGTACCACGTCCAGTTTTGGGGGCCCCTCTGCAAGAAAGGTACATACCTTTTCTTGTATGGGAAGGGAAACGTGTGGGACCGAGTCCAGTGGAGAGCCCCCAAGGTGGTGGGGGTTAGAAGCACACAACGTGTAAGAAGATGCTGCAGTAATTGGGGTTGTTCAGCCTGTAGAAAAGAGTGGGCTTTTGCTGTCTGTGACCACATGAAAGAGTTAGAGGAAAAATGGAGCCAGGCTCCTCTCAGAAGCGCACAGTGAACGAATGAGAGGCAACCATCACCAATTTCAGTGGGAGAAACTGGCTGGACATAAGGAGAATGTTCTTCCCCATGAGAGGGGTTAAACACTGGGAGCAAGAGACCAGAGAGACTGCGAATCTCCATGCTTGCAGATTTTTCAAACCATGACTGGAGGCCCTGAGCAGCCTGATCTAACATTGAAGTTAGCCCTGCTTTGAGCAGGGGGTTGGACTGGAAACCTCCGGAGGTCCCTTTCAAGCTGGATCAGTGTATTATTCTAGCAACGCTACAAATGCTGATTCCTGACTTCCAGAATTCTTTGACTTGCTCTGACAGAAAATGTTGAAGTCTGTGCTTGCTGCCATTACACGTCAGTGTTTACTCAGGGACCACAGCGTGCTTCTGAGCTACTAAAATTATTTCTCATCCTGGTGTATGGGGGTTGTGCAGTTGTGCATTTGAGATCACTCTTTAGTAGGTGTGGATATCCTTTGGCCTCACTGCTATCCTTAATGGCAGGTGCCATATAAGATGGCTCAAAGACCTTTTAATTTTGATGTACAACAAGCTCTGTAAAGCAGAGATGAATGTGGCAGAAGATAGCAGCCAGAGAAGCTGGGTCATTGTAGCCATGGACAAGAGGATGGTTTATACTACTCTAAATGTAGAGTTGTTTCATTTCCCAGCACTGCTTCTTTTGAAGTGAGTGTTCAAAACACTGCTGGTGAACTGAAAAAATCTAAAACTTGCTATAATGTACTGAAAATATTAAAACCGATATGGAAATGTTGTAGCTTGTAAGGTTTTTCTATTCTTAATTGTTCAAAGTAATAAAATTAAAATCCTAATAAGTGATACAAATAATTAGAAGTGAAGGGCTTCTGTCTGTCTGAGGACTCCAGATAACTTTGTAATAAATGAGTGGAAAAATAATAGATATAAAATCCCTATTTTTTTGAAGTTTAGTATTCAAGAGGGTGGGAGACAGTTGCCTTTTAAAATGTGAAAAGCTTTTTATGTTTAGGAATGGTGCTAGCAATATAAATACATTCAACCCCCAACACTTAGGTTTCTTTCTAGAATGCACCATTTTCTTGATTTGTTCTTTATACTGTAAGCAGAGGAGCAGCATCCGCAATAAAAAACAGAAATAAAAAAATAAGGGATTTTCTCCTAAATTAAGGTCCTCTAACCAGAGGAATCACTACTAACTTGAGGAACAGCAATACTTTCTTGCAGAGCATTATTTGTGTTGTGCTCTGACCTGTTACTGCATTGTGCAGCCTGTCTCCTACTCATCTAGCTCCTTTTGCATATCAGGGTTTGAAATGAGAAAAGGTTAAGAACAACTAGTTGAAATGATATGCCCAAGTTGAGTGATGAGTTGATGACACAACAGTAAATAAATCTCTGATCTTCAAAGTTGAAAGTATTTTTATCATACATTTGGGTCTCTTGCATAATACAAGTGATGGTGTGTTACTAGCTGAGTGGGGACATGAAATTCTGGTCTTGATCTAAACTTTGCCAATGATAGACATAGTCCCCATTATGAATTCAATTTAGAAAGTCTTATTTCTTTCTCGTCTTGCTCTCGGTGCTCACCTTATTTTTCTTGGCTGCACGTGGCATTGGCTGTGCTCTCAGCCAACCCACCATGGTGATTTTTCACGTCCCTGTGTAACCTCACTGTTTCTCAAGATAGTTGACCATCTTGTTAACATGGCCCAGATGAATACTTGGACTTTAAAGCCAGTTGTAAACTACTTCTGCTTGTGTTTCGAAGTAGTCAACAGAGCAGTTGTTATTATTGCTGCTCTTCCTATTCACTTTCTGCTTCCCTTTCTTTTCCATCCATCTCTGTAACTCTTAATCTCCCTGCTTCTGGAGAGCAAAGCCTTTGTGATGACAGTGTGGTTATTTGCTGAAAATGAGTTTTGAGAACTGATCTTTCCCAGGATAGTAGGGTGAAACACAAGCTTGTCAAGGTTTTTTCTTGTAACATTTCCATCGTTAGATCTATCTGTAGTGTATTTTTAATTTTGTGCATTCTTTGTAGACATCTTTGCATCATTTTAATGGCTTATGCTACTGGTCTGTGGTAGGTTATCCAGCACACAAATGAGACAAATGTTTTAATCTCATATTTTATATTCTGAAATATAATCTGGGGTGCTGCTTTATAGCTTGCTTGTTGCCAGGACTTAAATCATCTTTCTGGAAGTAAAACAACAGAAGGGAAAAATGATTGGTTCCTTTTTTGTTTTTAACATAATGTTTATGCTTGTTGCCACCTAAACCAATCCGAGACTTCACCTTGACTTCCAAGAACTTGCATTGAGCCTGTAGTTACTTTCCACACCCAAACTGTTCTGAACATTAAAGCTTTTCTCTTGCACTCTGTCTTGATAATTGGTGGTAATGGGAAGTGAAATATCGGAAAAGAAAACAGTGGTTAAGTGAGGCTTTACTGGAGTGGGGTTGCCTTAAGTTAAAGGGCTTCAAGTGTGCATAACATTGAAACTTGCCTGTGTTATTTACCTGTAGAGTTCAATCAGTGGGAAAGTGGCATTTATCAAGGACATAAATTCCAGCTTGTCTGACTGCAAATATGAAGTGTCAGAAAGGCTGTCAAAAAAACCACCCGACAAACCTCACCAAAAAAAAAAAAANAAGACGTGTTTGAGAGCTGTGTGTTGGTCTTAGTAATTAGTTTTAAGAATAGCTAATGTTTTAGGAACTGGGAAGATAAAAATAGAGCCAAATGATGTGAATGGAAAGCTTTAAATTTTTCTTGCTTGTGTTTTAGATACTACTTTTCCTGGATGTCTTGGAACCTTTTTAATGTCATTTTCCTGCTTGCTTTCAGTTCTTCCCTCACTGCATTTTCATCTCTCAGCTTCTCAGTTTGACAAATGTTGTTCCTGATCTTGTTCTTGCTTTGGTGAAATTGCTGACAGCTTTCAGGGCAGCGAT
>WAAD01032127.1:307144-384522 GCA_013389945.1 Fregata magnificens | reverse complement strand
CCTTTGGAATTGGGAAATTTGGGGTACATCTCTACCTGCCAAAGGAGGATGATAAAAATTAGCACTTACACTTCTGCCAAAGGTTTCCAAGCTGTGTTGCATGCCTGCTGAGCCTCCTCTGTTTGTATGAACTCTGGCATGTCAACTTTTTGGGGAGAAGCAAATTTGGTTTTTTGCTTCATCTGTGGTGTGGGTTTTGTGATGCATTATGGCCAAACTTCTGTAACTGTTCACAAGTAGATACTGGGAAGAAAGAGGATGGATAGTGCTTTGTGTCAAGTGATAGGAACCCCATAAATGCTGCTGAAGTTGCAGCGTTGGTGGCCTTTGGAGGAGCCTCTTCAGTCCTCTGTGATTAATACTGTGACACAAATTCTTTCTCAAGACTGAGCTCTATCCTAAAGACTGGCAGCAAGTGCACACTGTCATCATCCATGCAGAGAAAAGAATTTCATAGTTAGGGACTTCTTGGCAAAATTTTTTAGGAGGAAGGAAAAAGTGCAGCTTCCTCTTAGAAACTGCTCTTAATTTAAAAAGCCTGACTGCCCCAAAGCTATTTCAGGGTCATTCTTGACTTGGAGGCAAGCAAAGTAATACATTGTTGATAGATGTTCTTTCAGTATAGTTAATATTTACTGGTATTAAGGGACCAGACCTTAGCTTGGCTGGCTGCTTACTGTATCTCCTTGCTTTTCATTTTTAATGTTTAGCTGACAGGTTTGCTATAAACTTAAATCCTGAAGTGCAAGCGAATGTCCTATTTCACTGATAGTATCTTCAGTTATTAGGGAATGATTTTTTTTTTTTATTTTAAATCTCTGTATGCAAAACATGCTATTTCTAGTTTCTTACAACATCAGCACTGAGATTTTGGAAACTGCAGAGGGATGCCTTTTTTTTTTTTTCTTTGAGTAACTGTGGAAGTGCTCTGTTAAATAGTTAGAAAAACAAGTAAACTGGGAGAGATGCAAACTGATAGCGTTGCTTTTATGCACTGATTTGTCATTCCTGGTGGCTTTTCTCCACGTTTGTTTTTAGGATATAAATGCAAATTGGGTTCCTCAGTCTAGTGCCCACTGGATGTCAGCTGGTCACTATTGAAGTGCATCAGCAGAGCAGTGTGGCCTATGGCCTGTTTACGTTACTGCGTGCCTAGATCCCTGTCTGTTACTCCGTTGCTTGTATAGTTATTTTCCTTCATTTGAGCCTTAATAATCGAGCATTAAAAAACCCCGCACTCTTTAGAGTTCAAAAGTACCTTTGAACTAGCAATAGCTTTCATTAATCTGATGGCTGTGTTTGTTTAAATCGTGTAGTTACATGCCATAGCAGCTATGTAGGCTAGAAGATGAGGCCTCCTAAGCTTTTTCAGCTATGTCATGACATCACTTTAGACAAATAAAATTTAAGCCATTTTCTCCCCGCTTACAGAATTGGGAATAATGTTTTGTTGGTGTTTCTGTAATTAAAAGAATAAAGACAATCAAACATCATTGTCGGTATCTCTTTCTAAGACTTTTCTGCTTGATAATCCTCTTATTTTGTAATAAACTGTGCTTTGACTTTCATTTAACGAACAGTGTTTTAACTAACTTGTTTTATACATAGGCTCAAAATATTTGAAGGCTGCTCATTAAATCTGAGTTGTTTGGATATTGGACCCTTTTTGTATATTGAATTTTCTATTAGGAATAGAAATAAGGAAATGCTACGTAAACGTTTTCTACTTCAAAAGGGTTTATGGATAGAATCATCATGGTATTCAGACACTCCCCTAATCAAAGAGAAAAGTCCTGAGAGATGAATGAATTGACCTTTAAAAGTTGTCACGTGTTCTCCTTCCAGGTGTCAGCGGTGGACTCCTTGGAGGGTCCCCTTCTTCAGGTGGAGGGACTGAGTGATCTGAGACTGGAGCTCCACAGTAAGAAGATGAACATGCATTTAGTCCTGATAGATGAATTACACCGTCATCTTTACATCAAATCAACTAACCGAGTAGGACAACGCAACAAGGAGAAAGGGCGAATAAGGTGGGTTTGGTATGATGCTAACTGAGGGCAACAGGTCTGGGAGGGAAGAGGACAACATTCTCCCTTTCATAACTAGAAACTTTCTTGGGAGAGTGCCATTGACTTACACTTCAACCTTTCATTTTTGGTAAGCAAATTTCTCGTGCTTATGGCTGTGGAGAACAGAAAACTCCGGATATGTTGATGCACCTTCGAGCCTGTGAACAGTCTGTTCTCGTTTTTTCACTTTTGCTTAGTGATTCTGTTGGTTTTTTGCTGCTTCCCACAAAATTGTGATGAGGTCAGTTCCTTTTAGCATTCTTTTCCTTCTCTGGTGCATATACCTTTCCTACAGATGTCATGATCATGAGGCTCAGGTCAGGTAGAGGGAAGAACACAGGGAAAAATTGCTCATCTTTTCTAGCAAACATCCAAGGTTTAAAAGACTTCCAGCTAACTGTAAGGTTACTAGCCCAAGGCCGCAATATTGAAGTGCCTGAGCAGTGTCTTGGCTGTGTTGTGTTTCTAAGGTGTTTTAAAGATGTTGAAACTTCTTACCTGGTTGATGCCTCTGATCACTGGAAACTCAGCCTAAGTATAGGTGCCTGGCTATTTTTTCCTAGTTTTGTGAATTCTGAGTTTGAGGGCAATGGAGTTGGTGGGAGGGAAGGAAGAAAGATAGTGGCTAGAAGAGAGAGACACGGTATTGGAAGATAACTTTTGTAGAGTAGGAAAGGTAATAAGCAGGGGCGGGGAGCAAAAGGGGAGCCAGCATATGATAAAGATGCAGAGAAAAGATAAATTAGCATTTTATAATGAGAAGGAATAAAAAGTGCTTACCAAAAATAAGAGGAGAGTAAGTTATGTTAAATGAATTTTTGAAATAAAGGACTGATTGAAGTTGAAATTTCTAGGAAGGAGGGTTGCTAGCAAGTCATCAGTCTCTTCCTTACTCATCTCGTTAATTAAAAACAGATACAAAGCTTTGGTGTACCCAGACTATATGATTGCTAATTAACTGCAGTTTTGTACGACTGCTACAGGGACCCTTATCTTTTTCTTGCTCTCTATCTTTTTTCACGTTCCCTGTTGCACATCATTGATACTTGATAACGTGAACTCTTGCGTCAAGGACAGTCTTGTTGCTAGACTGGCTGTTGACCAGGATGCAATAATGTTTATAATTATTTCTTGTATTGGTTTTAAGTGTGTTCTATCTAACATTGCTAAGCTGGAATGCATAGCTAATCCCTGTAAGTATGGTATTGTAGGTGTATAGGGAGTATAGGTGGTTTTTCTGCAGGATAGTAAGCTCAGCCCTTGTTTTTGCAGGTTTCTATAAGCTTTTTGACCTCTAAGGGAAGATACTGAACTCCATTATAGGAGCCTTGTCCACTTCTTTCTCTTAAAAATGATTTCTTGCTTGCGTTCCCCTGCCACATCCAGCTTTATGCCTTTCATTACGCAGCTGGGGCAGCATGACGCATTTGTGGCAAATAATACTCTGTGAATTTATTATGAAAATGACCAAGTAGGAAGTCTTTCCTTTCTGCGTAAGAAGGTTCATTTGGAGAGGGATGCATGTAGGTGTGCACAGAACAGGAATTTGAAGGGGAGGAAAAAGGGTGGAGGTTTCTAGTGGAAACTAGAAAAGCTTGAAGGATTAAATAGTTGACAGAAGCCATGGGAATGGTTTCTCCTCAATATGTAGTTTTCCAGAAAGATCTTAACAATTCCATGTAATTTGTCACCATGCTAGCAGTAGTTAATTGTGCTGGAGGTGAATGTGTCTGTTGAAAATAATCACGTGCTATGGCAAACTCCGATGTGCCTGTATCCTGATCGTGTTGCTGTGACCAGTCAGACAAGTCTAGAGTGCGGTTAAATTCAGAGGGGCCTTGGGATACCAAATTTTGTCTTTGATATGACAGTGTTTCCTCATAGTTGCTTTTTTGGCTTTTTCCCTTTTCACTCAAATGTGTATATGTACACACCCACTCGTATTCATCTGTGGACTTGTGCTTGAAGTTAGGTTTTGTAAACCTCTTGTATCAAAACTGTGTGTTATGTATATCTATTGCTTAGGCTTACAAATTTAAGAAATAAATAGATTATTTGTTGTGAACTAAGATTGTAAATAATAATAAACTGTTTGCTTTAATTCTTTCTCCTCACACAGTTCACTCGTGAAAGATGCCTCTCCTGTACCTCTTATGGATGTTACTAACTTGTCTACACCTCGAAAGTTCCTTGAAACTTCCCAGTTCAGTACTCCTGGAAGCTCCAGCAGTGAGTATTTGTCACATGCATTCCTCACAGAATTAATTTGTAGATCTTCAGCTGATTTTGCAGGAGTAGTAGTAGGCATATCGCACCCTCTTTGTGGATGGCTGCTGATGGGAGGTCCTGAGACAAAGTTAGGAAGTGATTTGTGCAGTGTCGTGAAATGAGTGAGTAGTATGTCAAGGGGCAGAAGTTGACTGTATCTGTATTTTTCTTTTGACAAATCATCCTTCCCCCCTCCTCCTTATCCCCACCATCAGCCTCAATTAAGTACACTTAGTTTTCTGTGCCTGTTCTGATCTTGATCATGTTCTTGATATCTTGGGCAGAAGAGATATTTGCAGTCAGTTCAGTTTGCGTAGAGGTCTCCCCTACATTATTTGATGTAGACNTTTTTCCTGTGTTGGAGCCAAAAGGTCAAAGCTTTTCCTTGTGGGAACTTTGTAACTTTGACTACAGGTCTGTCTACACACAGGAATAATCTGGTGGTGATCTTCCTGTCCCTGTTACTACAACAAACACTGAGCAAAACACTCACTTTCATTGGTGCTGTTGTTTGAGGCTTTGAAAGTGCTGCACAGATGGGGAATTAATCCTTGTATTGTTTCAGTAGATTAATAAGTGGGGTTGTCCTTGTTTAACAAATGAATAAAATGAATAACAGAAATGACCTACATCTCTCCCCGACTTCCTTTCAAAACTTGACTGTTTCAGCATTCCTCAGATGCAGAGAACCTTTCCTTCTCTTCTCACCCTTATTAATTCTTTTGTCCTTTATTTGTGTCTGCTTGTTTCTGGTCTTTCTTGTCATGCTTGCCTCCTACACTCTTTTGTTTGATCATTCTTATCTTCCACTCTTGTAGGAGTTCTTTTTATTTAGCCCTGCTCCTGTAGGGTTGGCTAGTCTCTCAGAGCCTGAGGCTATATTTCTGCATAGTGGAGGTTTGTTAGGAGTCACTTGTGAGATGCCAGTGCGAACTTTAAGAGCTGGAAACTGGAGCTTGGTAGCGGAAACCTGGCAGAGAAGAACCGTATGAAAATTCTGGGGAAAAAAACCCCTTAAGAATTCCTGTTCTTTTCCCCTGAGATCAGTGAGAAGTTCAGTTTCTTGCTAAAGGTCACATGATTTGGGGGAGCTGGGGAAATAAACTACAAAAAACTGAATCCCAGTCTCACCACTGTGAATGTTAACCTACTTCCTTTTCAGTGAGTTAGCTGTATAGTGCCTGCCATTATTTTCCACCTAAAATATTAGTCCTTTGTATAGTAAGAAAAAAAAAAAAAAGCCTGAAGTTATGTTGACACTTGTCACCTTTGAAGACTTACAGAACCTAGCCAGTCGTCGTTGCATCTGCTCAGATTGGCAAGAGGTTTGTTATTATCCAAAGCTGGCCAAGAAGTTTTTTTCCTAGCTGTAGCCAGTGTAAACCTGTTTGTAAAGATAAATGCATTTTTAGTGTTCATGCTGGATTGCTGCAATTCTGTCTGTAAAGCAAAGTTCCAAAGGCATCCTGCTTTTTCAGAGCCCAGGGCTCCATGAGCAGTGACCCCAGTGTGCCCATTTATGTACTGCCCTTTTCCTTGAACAGAGTCCAGTTCAAGTTACTGTGCTGATTTTCAGTGTATAGTTCTTGTACTGAACTGACTGTGATCATCCGTGACAGTCTTGCCCACCATGATTATGACTTTGTATGATAACAAGGTTATATAGGAATAAACAGTGTCAGCCAGTACGTAGACTCACGGTTATTGGTTACGGAAGTCTTCTGAGGAGCAGAACCAAAAATAACCAACTTCCGTTTCAAAGTAACAAAACTGCTTATCTCGCTGCATTTAGATTTGGAGCCAAATATAAATTCCAGATTTTGATGAAAATGAATTGAAAGTAAGCCTGAGTTATCCATCTGACAGTGGTGTTTCTAAAATTCCCTAAGATACCTTCTACAAAGCATGAATGATGTGCATGAAGACAGAAAGGTAAACCAACATATGAAGGATGCCCCTTCTGTAAGGAAGGAGCAAAGTGCAAGATACTTAGTTTGATTCCATTTTTTTGGCAGAGATGAGGCCAAGACTCTTTTCCACTTTCTTTTACTTAGAATAGGATGTGGGACCCCTATTTAATGTATTAGGTCTAGGTAGACTATTGAGGGTTTGGGATTTGCTTACCTGGGCCATTTGGACATTTATTCTTCTACAAGTAGTGAGACTATGTTTTCAAATAAAGGTTATTAGGTTATTCCTTTTTTTTCTTTTTTTTTTTTTGTTGTTCCTTCCACAGTATACCAGGCAACATTTGCATGTGTAAGAAGTGAAAAACGTGTGTTATTAATCACTTGTGATAACAGAACAAGAAGTGGTACTAGCAGTCCTAGAGCATAGCTAGATAAGTGTTTTCTGACTCATTTGAGACTTCTAAAAATCAGTAAGTTCTAGTTTTGTTTGCTCGATGCAACATTGATGGTGTTGAAAATCACTTCTCCTAACATGCCTTGGTAAACCATTATTTCATACTGTATTTGAATGAAGGTTCTAGGGTATAAGCAACAGGTAAGAACCACAGCAGTGGTCTCTGAGAACTAAGTTGTTTGTGAACATAAACCAGCATCGCTCCTTTCACTCCAGGTGCCTGAAAACAAAGGGTCTGATGGCTTCATCCTCAACTGTTGTAAAACGGTATAGGTCAGTTGAGAATCTGCCTTAAAAATTCTCATTTCTGCAGTTCTGTTCTTGCTCTTCATGCCCAACGCACCAGAAAATGTCTTACCTGGCTCCTCGTTACGCTCTGTATCATTCAGTGAAGTGCTGGGCAAGTGTCCCTCAGACTGGGAAAGGTGTAGATTATAATAGAAAAGATTTGATTGGCATAGAGTATGCATATGGTTTTGCTTCAAGTGCGCAATGTACTTATGTATATTTTTTCCACAGAATTTTATTTAAAAGTAGCCTTTTCCAGGACTGCGTAACTACCAGAGAATTTAAAACTTAGGTGTATGCATAATGAAAGCTGTTTCTGCCTTCAGTCATTTAAGTTCTTTGGCTTTTTATTGATGAAGCTAAGTGGCCGTGCATATTAATGCATGTCATTATAAAGCACTGACTCATTCAACCCATCTCAGCAAAGACGCCAAAATTTTGAGTCCTTTCTGCAGTCACTTCCCAAAGGAGATGTTACCTTGTGCTGTAGAATCTTTATAAGGAAATTAAAGCTGTTCCTGCTGCACTTAAAATAAACAAAACTTCCAGTAATGTTCACCTGAGGATTGTAGATACGGCAGTTCACCAGTAACATTTTCCCTTCATGCCAGTTCAGAGAAATAAATTCACTTTTAAATTATATTTCTCTGCTTGAACCTTCTGTACTCTGAAGAGTATTTGTGAAGGTTCCTGCGTTGCCAGGCTCTTCCTGGAACTATAAAATGTGCTCACCCAGTACATAGCAAACCCAAGAGCGCCTTTTCTTGAAAAATTCCTGAGAATACTTTTTAGAAATCCCACAAAGATGAGCGGAGGTGGTGACGATTAATATTGTTATTGATGGCATATGTCAATTTTATGCTGAACAGATAATATACTAGTGACACATACTTCTCAGCTGTAAGAGAAAAATGTAGCTTCTAGATCCAAGCAGTATGGTGGCTTCTAAGGTCAAGTCTAGTTATGCTCCTGGCTCTGTTTCTTCAAGAACACAAGTACTTCCGTGTAGGTGAAAACGTGGAGACCCGTGAACTTGGCCCTGCAAATACCTGCAGGAGCCATCAGGGAAGTTTCCATATTTGTAACTATGGAGGTGATGAATCAATGATGCACATGATTCAACTTTCTAGTGGTTTAAACTGAGGGTAGATTTTTGACTGCTTAAGCAGAGTTGTGTGTCTTCAGATGCACCGCTTCAGTGATGAAAAATTTTTTAAAATGGCTGCATATTTCAGTAGAGAATGTGGCAAAATCGTCACTCCTTTAGGTTGTTGTCTTGGGAGGCTTTAGAGAAACCATATTTAAATGTTCTGCTTCATAAGTGGTTTTCAGAGATTGTTACAACAAGAAAAATCATCAGGAGTAGTCATCATGGCTTCACTAAGGGGAATTCATGCTTGACCAGCTTGATAAACTTCTACGATTAAATGAGTGGCCTGGTAGATGAGGGGAGAGCAGTGAATATTGTCTACCTGCTCTTCAGTAAGGCCTTTGACACTGTCTTCCATAAGATCCCGATAGAGAAACAGTTGATGTACAGGCTGGATGAGCAGACAGTGAGGTGGATCAAAAACTGACTGAATCGCTGGGCGCAGGGGGCGGTGATCAGCGGCACAAAGCCTAGTTGGAGGCTGGTAACTAGCAGTGTACCCCAGCGTACACCTGGGGGTCCTGCTGGGTTCAGTCCCATACAACATCTTCGTTACCGATCTGGATGATGAGGCTGAGTGTACCCTCAGCAAGTTTGCAGCAAACTGGGAGGAGTGGCTGATATGCCAGAGGGTCGTGCTGCCATCCAGAGGGACCTGGACAGGCTGGAGAAATGGACTGACAGGAACCTCATGAAGTTCAGCCAGAGGAATTGCAGAGTCCTGCGCCTTGGAGAGGAACAGCCCCAGGCACTGACTGGGACATGCTGGGGATCACCAAGCTGGAAAGCAGCTTGGCAGAAAAGGACCTGGGGGTCCTGGTGGACATGAAGTTGAACATGAGCAGCCAGCACAGAGTCCTTGCCGCAAAGAAGGCTGAAGGTATCTTGGGCTGCGTTAGACGAAGTATTGCCAGCAGGTTGAGCGAGGTGGTGGTCCTTCCCCTCTACTCAGCACTGGTGAGGCCACACGTGGAGTGCTGGGTCCAGTGCTGGGCTCCCCAGTGCGAGAGAGATATGGCCATACTGGAGAGAGTACAGCAAAGGGCCATGAAGATGATGAAGTGTCTGGAGTATCTGTCCTATGAAGAAAGGCTGAGATAGCTGGGACTGCTCAGCCTGGAGAAGAGAGGGCTCACAAGGGATCTTAACAATGTGTATAAATACCTGAAGGGAGCGTGCAAAAAGGATGGAGCCAGGCTCTGTTTGGTGGTGCCCAATGCAATGGGCACAAACGGAAACACAGGAGGTTCCCTCTGAACACCAGGAAATGCTTTAGTGTGAGGGTGACTGAGCACTGGCACAGGTTGCCCAGGGAGGTTGTGGCATCTCCATCCTTGGAGATACTGAAAAGCCATCTGGACATGGTCCTGGGCAGCTGGCTCCTGGTGGCCCTGCTTGAGCAGGGAGGTTGGACCAGATGACCTCCAGAGGTCAACTGCCAACTTCAACCATTTTGTGTGATTCTGTGATTTGGTGTTGTCTTTGGATGGAGTTAAACCATGAAAACCACCTGAAATCATTAAGTGATACTGAAATTCAGGTTTCCAGGGAGGTCAGTTTAGCTAAAAACATTTCAAGCTATATGTCAAACTGATCTGGAAAAGCCTTGATCAGACTTCACGCAATCTAGTATTTCTATTGGTTTGCATGGGGCTATGTACAAGAATTGATAGCTGAGATGGGACAACAAAGCAGTATCTTGAAGCTGGTTTTTAGCATAAAACTGCAAATTGAAATGTAAAGTCTTCATTATGGTGGAGAAGGGCAACTGTAATAATTCAAATTTTAAAATACTCATTTGCTGACATCACATTTCACTTGTTATACTCTCAAGGAGGGTGGAGAAATTTACTTCTTGGTATTACTGAAGAAATCCTATGGAATTCTTCTTTGGTGTTTTCTACCTGTATTATTTTTGAATATAGTGAAGCTGTTTTTAATTAAAATAGGACTTTTTTTTCCTTCTCTTTGATGAATCGCAAAGGAGAAGACATTAATCAAATGAAATCTGAATAGCAGACCCATAATTTAGAATAATTTGTAAAAATAATCATTGCAAACATCCACAGGATAATTTAATTTTTCATGGCTTCTGTACATAAAGCAAGTGCTTATGGCGTGAGCAATGATGTTACCCCTTCAAAGGGACGCGTGTTTGACGGAAGCATTTCAGGTAGAAACTGGTGAATGTAGAAAGCTAGGAATAGGTTCTGACAATCGTGTGCTTTTGTCGTGATACAAATGAATAACGAAGTCATTCATATTCTCGGTTTAAGAGTAAATACAGATGAAGGTTTCAGTTCTGAGAGCTGATCTGTAGGGACATCTTCCTTCACCCGTGGAGCTCCTCTGCCCGCAGAGAATAGCGTGTGGGATTGCAATTTTAAAGGTGAACTTCTTTACAAATGCCTGTCTACTTTGATGCCTTTTTCGAAGAGGTAGGGGACAGGAGGGGCTGATTCCTGGGCCAAAGCTTTGTGGTCAAATAACCCCTTGATGACATTAAATGGCAGAAGAGGATGTTTGAAGTGGGGAAGACACAGGAAAAGAAGAACGTCTTCAATTGCCCGGGGTTGGAATCTTGTCAGATCTTACAGATAAATGGGCCCCCAAAGCTACCCAGGATACCTGTTTAATAGGCAGAATGTGCAGGAAACACGGTCCCTACTGTTTTATCAAAAGACCAGATCTAACAAAACTTATATACCAGTGTGTTTCTACGAGATATTGAACTATTCACTTTGCTGTTGTTTGTAAGAGATGTAAATCAATGTCCTGACTATTTGAGGGTGTTCAAAATTGGTTTGCTCTTTTGAAAATGGAAGAGCGTTCATCTTCTTGTGCTGGCAGAGTTCTCAGCAAGATTGCTGCCTTTAGTCCCCTTAAATGCTGTCCTCACATTTGGATACAGCAGTATTTCCTCCCTCTTGGGTTTTCATTGTGTGATATTAAGAATAATTTGCAGGCTGCTTACAAAGGGGCTGCAGCGTAATGATGGGGAACTGTCCTCTAAAAGGTTGCTTAGGCTGTGAAATCTTTGCATTAAACTTGGAGCAGCGGTATACTTGGGTTTTTTTTTTTTTTTTAAACAATAAGTTAAAACCTTTCTTCCGCTAGCATTTCCAGTGTTGTCTCTTCCACAGCTCTTGTTCCAAAGAGCTCATTTTCTGTGTTTGTGCCTGGCATGCTGTGTTTTTTTGAGAATGACAAGTAGCATTAACAAAGTGGGTAGGCCATGTACGCAGCACACAAAGTGCTTTGCAGCCTTGTGGGTTGAAAGGTGTGCAATAAATGAGCTTTGAGCAGAAATACGTGTGCATCCGGTTGTTAACTTCTAATTGGTATTATTGCTTATGTGCGTTTGAAGTATCTCCTATATTATCCTTGCCTTTTTTTTTTAAATCAATGCATTCTGCGTGTTTCTAGGTGTTTGTCTAAGCTAACCCCATAACTTGCCCAAATTCCAAGCTTAAGTAGACTTTAAGTTGGAAAAAAGAGAGAAAGAGAGTAAAAAAGCACTATTTGATGCCCCTGTTGTTCATTACCTGAAACCTGGTGTCATTCTCCATTGTGATGACCTCACAGGATCCATTCTTGCCTTGCTCTTATCTGGTAGTGTTGCTGGTGCCCTAGGTTGAAATGCAAGAGTGCGTGAAGGGTGAGTTTGGTTTGAGCTAGAGGTGCCGTGTTTGGGATTACACTGATGGAAAGAAGCAATCTCTGTTGTGGAGGTTGGTGTAAGCTGACACTGAAATAAGTGTTGTGTGTTTATCGTGATGCTGTTTCTAAAGTGGCACGTTACAGGCTCTTTGGGACATTGTTTTCTTGATCTTGTGCTAACTTAGACGGTGCTGATGCTCTTCTGTTCAGAGTGTCATAGCTTTAGACAGCTACAGGGCTGCATGCTACTTGTGACATGCCATTTTTATTTCTGCCATGTCATTTAAATCCTTCTGGTGCATCTTTTGACATTTATTCAGGTTCTTGGATAAGTTTTGATTTAAGTAAAAAATCTGTTGAGCTGTAGAAGCCACGGGAGTCATCTGTCATCCAACAGCCCTTATCAGAGTTCAGTACCAGTGAGATGAAGCAGCCATTAGGTTTTAATTTCTACGCAAGGATATGGTATGGTGGGTGGCACAGCTTCAGCTGTATACTTTAGTGCCGTTTGTCCATGTACTGCCACTCCAGCTGTTAACAAGCCGCATGACTATAGCCCTTCCAAGGTGCTTTAGTTGAGTTTGCCTTGAAGGCACTTACTTCACATAAGTGTTTGAGTATATTTATTAAATGTTTCACCTAGCCTTTAGCAGAGACATCCTTTTGTTGCTGCTGCGTGTTATCTGTAAATTAAGAAATGTTGATTAATGAACATACTTAAAACAAGCATAGTAGCTCTTGTCTTTCTCTTCCTTGTCGCTTAGCAACAGAATTTCTCCCTGTGCAACCCCTGTTACTTCAGAAGGACTGTATCCACAATATCCTCTCTAATTCTTCTAGCTTTTCCTTTCTAGAAGCCTTGCTAAAAGATTTGAGTAACTTCATCAACCCCTTGACACACGTAATAAAGCAGGATAGGATAACATCAAACAATCATTCACTTTGGCAGTGTAAACTTTGCCGAATTCATCAGAAGTCTGTTAAGCTTGATAGTGTTTATAATGAAAATTCCTCTCTTGTGAAGAATATAGCGAAGAAAAACAGCTGGGTTAGAAATTTAGGGCTTTTAGCTCCTTGAAACACATTCGGGGGATTTGTAGTGATATAATACCTTCTCATTTATGAATATCTTGATTGCACCAGACTTACTCTGTTTCCTAGCTAATATGTAACTTATACCATGATCTCTGTTTCTAAATCAATCAAATGCGCAGGCAGTTGTGTTTATATATAGGGAACCCCCCAAGCAAATGGAAATATCCACTGTTTCCCCCCAAAATCTAAGTGTTGCTGGTTTCCTTGTTTGTTCCTTGGTTGCTTAAAGTGGTGGGAGTTCTGTGAAGGCAAAGGAGTTAATATGCTGCTTCTGCATGGTACTAAGTGTTGGTTTTAATAGTTTAAATCTTGGATTATGCCTTTTTAAATCTATTGCAGTGCGAGAAACAAGCCTTCTGGAAATTAAAGATGATGTGGAACTGGATCCAGAGGAGAACAGCACTGTCTTCATGGGCATACTCATCAAAGGGCTGGCCAAGCTGAAAAAAATCCCTGAAACAGTGAAAGCCATCCAGGATCGCTTAGAACAGGAACTCAAGCAGATTGTTAAGCGGTCCACAACCCAGGTGGCAGACAATGGTTACCAGAGAGGAGAGAATCTGTCCCAGGAAAATCAGCCTAGGTAAGGCTATTTCAACCACTGAACCTTGATTGCTGCAAAAAAAAAAAAAGTCTGGAGAAGGGTGTCATATCTGTTAATTTCAATTTGAAGGAATGACAGTAATGTTTTTGCAGTAGCAGAGATCTGAAATGGTAAAATTCCTGGAAATGCCTGTGTCACTGAAAGACTCGTGTGCCTTGAGCACCTGAAAGGCTTAGGAATTTAAGAAATGTATTCAGAAAGGGGAGGCATTGTTGCTTTTCAGCTAAAGATGTGGGAAAGGGAGATGCTTCCTTCTGTGCTTGGCCCTAGAAGAGAATCTTTTGGCTAAACAGATGTTTTAAACGCAGATTTGAGGGTGGAAGCGCAGTAGAAGCCAGCATTATTTAACTAGCAAGGGGTGCATAATGTTAAGCACTTGATTTTTATTTTATTTATCTTAACGTAACCTTTCGTTTTAAGCGGCTTTACAACAGATTGAATTGTAATGCTGTCTCAGATTGCTGGTATGTATGGTGTAAAAAACACTTGGTGCCAAAACAAATACTATCTTCTTGTGTTGCACTGAATCGTGGCTTTATGCTGGTGCTGATGCCAAAGAAATTTTTAAGTTCCTACGTAATATGACTTGAAAAGAGAGGATTCAGCTCAGTTATTTATTTCAAGTGTAGCAGAGTCCAATTAAGTTGATGCAGGTGCAAAGCTTTGAAATCATATGTGGAACTAATTATATCAGTAAATATATGGCCAAGTCTCTGATTGGTTTGCAGCCCCATTTACATTAATAGCAAGGCGTGGAAGCCAAACGAGAACTATGTTTCTGCCGTTCTTGAGGATTTACTCGAACCGTTCTTTGGAAAATAGGACTCCGTAACAGCTAGCTATCACTTCTAGCTGAAATATTAATTTGTGATACTGCACATTGTAATGATCACTGCCCAAAGGCAATTAATGGTGGAAAAGAAAAATGAAAACAAAAATGTGTGTCTTCGTTATATGTAATATTTGTAGTAGAAAATCACTCCCAAGAAAAACTTTAGCTTGAAAAAGATTTCTTTTTTAATTCCTGTCATTATCATTGCTGCGGAAACAATTATATTTTGAAGAATTCATAGAGTTATGGTACTGATAACTTGATGAAATTGCAGGAAGCTTTTTGGGTGGGTCAGAAGGCAGAACTTTAGTTTCTGATGTCAAGATGGAGCATAGCATATGCTTGATTCTTGTTTTATGAATCAGTCTTGAGAGCTTGTATGGCTACTGGTTGTCCATTGAAATTGATAAATTGCATCAGATCATAGTTTAATGACGTTAACTTGCCCCAAGGGTTTAGGAACGTACAAAAAAGTTTAATGGGTTTTGCCATGTGTTTAATAGGAGTTTGTGAGCCTTTAAGATGCTTATATTCTAGAGCTATGGAAAATGTCTTGAATTCTTGTTGAATACGGAGATAATTAGAACTGATTCTAAGCCTAAATTTTATGTGAAGTTTACAGCTAGCAGGTGAATTCATTTATATTGAAAAGAATAAATTATAGTATGGAAAGGTATACCGCCCCTTAAATTAGCTACAGTTTAAAATCAAAACTAAGCGACTTTCCTGCTGTCAAGAAAAAAATAAATCTGAACAACATGGTCGTCCTCGTTCAAGAGAGCTCTGTAAGACCCCAAACCTGAGCACGATGCAGCACCCAAAACTGCTTAACTATTCATTAGGCTGTCAGCCACAATGCTTACTTGACCTCAGGATTCAGTGAGTAAAACGGTAAAATGTTTTTCAGTTCACCTTAAAACTAGTCACACTTGGATGCCTCTTAGTCTCTATTGCTGAGCTCACATATTCAGCTACTGTACTTTAAATGATATCTATAAAAATTCTCACTTCTGGCAAATAAGATGACAGAGAGTCCTGCAGGGTGTGAGGCCGTAGATTGAACCTTTTGCTGGACAAGTTCCCTGTGGCTCGTTCAGTATGGACAGAACAAGATATATGCGGTTCTTCGTCACTGTGTGGTGGCTCTCAAAGGCTGGCTCTTATTTTTTCCATATGAAAAGGATGGTGTTTCCCTCTGCTTGAGGATGAGCCCTTGCGCCCTTGTGGCCAAGGCGGCCAACGGGATCCTGGCGTGCATCAAAAGGAGTGTGGCCAGCAGGTCGAGGGAGGTTATCCTCCCCCTCTACTCTGCTCTGGTGAGGCCACATCAGGAGTACTGTGTCCAGTTCTGGGCTCCCCAGTTCAAGAAGGACAGGGAACTGCTGGAGCAAGTCCAGCAGAGAGCTACGAAGATGATCAGGGGACTGGAGCACCTCTCTTATGAGGGAAGGCTGAGAGACCTGGGTCTGTTCAGCCTGGAGAAGACTGAGGGGGGATCTTAAAAATGCTTACAAATACTAATGGGTGGGTGTCAAGAGGATGGGGCCAGACTCTTTTCAGTGATGCCCAACGACAGGACAAGGGACAATGGGCACAAATTGGAACACAGGAAGTTCCATCTGAACATGAGGAAAAACGTCTTTACTGTGAGGCTGACGGAGCACTGGAACAGGCTGCCCAGAGAGGTTGTGGCGTCTCCTTCTCTGGAAATATTCAGAACCCACCTGGACACGGTCCTGTGCACCCTGCCCTAGGTGTACCTGCTCAAGCAGGGGGGTTGGACGAGGTGATCTCCAGAGGTCCCTTCCAACCCCTACCATTCTGTGATGCTGTGATGAGGCTGATAATCTGCTGTGGAGGTTCTGGTGTGATTCCTTTTGGGACCCCATATAACAATTATACAGAGCCCTCTCATTGTACAGGAGAGAAATGATTTCTAGAACCTGGCCTGGCCAGAAAAGTTGCAGATCTGATAATGGTCACTTGAATCCGAACAGATCAGGCACTGAGCTTGCATTCATCTCTTTTTGTTTCAGTTTGACTGCCTTTTGCCTCCTTACCTGGTAAGCTTTTCCGTATCAATTTGTGTGGCCACTTTTTACATTTGTGTATAAACCCACTATTAATTGCTCCCAAATTTTTAAGATGAAGAATATTTTTGTTTTGTTGGTTTTTTATTATGACTCTAAAGCAACTAGCTCCCAGAGAGTGATGATGTCTTTTATGCCCCGCTGGGTTCTCTTTTCATAGAGCCAATAGGCAGTGGGTTCTTGGGTCAGCTCTTCAGAGCTTCATGAGGTCTGTTTTCTTACATGGAAGTCCTGTAGCCCCTGTAACCCTGCCAGGAGCAAGTCTTGTCCATGCTATACCAAGTGTTTTGTTTTGGGCTTGTTAGTACATACATGAGAGTGAGCCGTGATTACAGTGTTGATAATGTGTGGCCCATTCTGTCATGGGTGTATTGTCCTTTGCTTCGAGCACTCAGTCTAGCTGAATAAGAGAGTTGGAGTGAAATTGGAGGGGCTTATTTACTGAAGATGACACTAGCCTGGCTAAAGACCTCCATATAATGGCAGAAGGATGTTTTTCACCAGTGGGTTCGCAAAGAAAAGACTTGCGTGGCTCTGTAATAAAACTGATTTTTTAGGTTTCTTAAAACATGCAACATGGATGCAGTCATGTAGGATAACGGACTTCGAATAGGCCTAACTAGATGGTACATCTTTGGCTGTCGAACTTTGCTATGAATATAAGTCCTCTTTACTAATGTGCACTTACCTTCATGAAATGTGAATGGTACAAAGACAGTAAAACCTGGTAAAGGGCAGTAGTAGGTTCCTAGTAGTTCCTTGTCACTGGTGGAAGGTAATTTTGAAAACTATGCTTGAATCTCACCTAGCTGCAGCTGACCTTGGCTTCAATTTAAGTGGCCTTTTTTTTAAAGTCTAGGTAGATTTTCTAAAATTTTTAGACGTGTTCGGAACAAGTTTATGAAAAAGGGCTTAAATGTAGGAATTGCCATTGACTTATTCTTAATGAGAGGCTCATTAGAGCATGCTTAGCACCTGCGTGTTTAGAAATATGTATCTTGGGTTGTGGAGGACAAGGTATCGTAGAAGAGGCCATGTTACGTTAGCTTGGAGTACTGCTTTACCTTAATGAACCTGTGGGTCTCTTCTGAATTACGGAAGGTTGTTGAATTTAGGTGAATAATAATCTGGACATATTGACTTGAGGGCCAGATTTATCGGACAAGATTTTGGTAGGGATACATTGCCATAGCTTTACTTTTAGTTGAAAATCTGGCCCAGGAAGAGGAGGTGCATTGACAACTTTGCTACTAAATCCTATCGATTGGATTCAATGTACTTTTCCCTGCATGTTCATAATATACTTCTGGCTTTTTACCTCACCTCGAGGCTTTAAAATAAATACAGAAATTATATACACGCCAACACTCTGACCAGGCAAAGGACATTATTGCTGCTAAAATGCATGAATTGTCATTAGCGACCTCATTCAGGTGTCAGCAGTCACTCTCCATCAATTCATTCTCTGTTATTGCCCAGACAATAGGAGTTGCTTCTGGGTGTGTGTCACTGTCTCTCAACATATTTACCATATTTCTCCATGAAGGGGTTATGAGATTGCTTTGACAAATTGCCTAAGCCAGTCTCCTGTCATTCTCTGTATGTGTTGTGCTTAGGTCACTCGGTGCTGCAACCCCATATGCATAAAATCTAGGCCATATTATTTTATGCTGTTTTGTCTTGTTGGCTGTCTGACACAGACTGTGTCCATGTCTCTCTTTGGGTCACCTTGTTTCAAAAATGACCTGACAGATTTACAAGACTTTTAGAGAAAAGAAAATGAAGATAAGAGGTGCTGGCTAATTTGAAAACAGGGAGATGTGGAAATACGGCGTTAGTTGAGAATGGAAAATGTAATGGGGTAGTAGTTAGTGCCACCAAAGAACATGGATCGGGGACATTTCATGTCTATCAGTCTGTAACATGAGAATAGGAAGACATTGGAATTTAAAACCAAAAAATTCTGTTCAGTATAATATTATTTTAGTAATGGCTCTATAAACAAGTTGATAGTATTAGGTCAGGCTCACTTATGGGACAATAAAAATGAATTTGTCAAACTATCCAGCGAGTTCGGTTCTGCAAAGTTGTACTTTCCTGGGGCAAGAAGAAGGTATATAGAGAACTAAACTTTCATTTGTAATGGGATGTTAGTAGAAGTTGGGCTTGCACTGATAAATTTTCTCAATGGTATATAATTGATTTGCTCCCACAAGGTTATCTTTTTTGGCATTTCAGCCGAGGCTGTATGTCAGTTCCTCCAACACGAATTCCTTGCCTATCCAAATTCTTCTACGTCTGGTTTTCCTCCTATTTTTATCTGGCTTCTGGCTGACCAGCCACTCGCCCCAACTGCCTGTCACTTGCTAGGAGAAGTTCTATATATCTCTTAGGGGCTGTTGAAGCAATAGTTGCCTCTCCCATGTCTTAGATTGGGTTGGAGAAGATACCTGCTTAACAGTGATGGAGGGTGTTTTTCAGGCAGCCTTACCTGCGTATTGTCCTGTCTGCTTCACTGATAACACTGGTGATGGGCTAACAGTAGTTAGGGAAGGAGGAAGATGTATAGGTCTTTACACAGTAGCAACTTCTCAGTCTCACTAGGACAGGATAGTTATTAAGCTTTATACAAAGCGTAAATGGAGGAGAATGGCTTTTCTTCCACACTGGACTTTCCCATATTGAAAATGGAATACCGTTAATATTGATAATACCTGTCTTTTCTAGTGCTGTCTTTACCATCATGTCGTGTACACTTCTGTTTACAAATTTAAGAAAGACGCTCTCAGGGGATAAAGACCTGTAAAAAAAGCAGTGTTTTCTCTCTTAGTACCAACAATGCTTTTCTTTAGGCATTTGTTGCTACTCTTAAATATAGAGAAAATTTCTTCTGTTTTGCTTAAATATGTGGCTTAGTTCTACAGTCACTTAATGTATGGCAATATTAATGTCCCTGTCTTTCTTGTGAGTACCATGATTCCTAAACACATCTTTATTTTTAACATGACACACATCTGGCCACTTGACCTGTTCTGCTATGCCTCACTGTACCCTCCCAGACTTATCCAATGGCTCTTTCTGTTGAATCAAGGTGCTCTTCTGCTTAACCATTTGAGCTGTGGAGTTGACATCATTGGTAGGTGAATGGCCCATACGAGATCCCCAAGACATTGCTGTATAATGCTGTGCATTTATATCTATATATGTAAAATTGTAGTGTATGAATGAGACACAGTAAGCTGATAGTAATTTTTTTTTAAACAATAGCCACCCTCAGTCCTTTGCAGATTAGAAGTTCAGTCTAGGATTGCTGTAGGCTAAGGTAGGTGGTTTTAGCCACAACATCATGCCAGGCCACTCTTACTGTCTGGTGGTGACAGCCGCAAATGTGCAACAGCTTCTTAATTACTCCAGTTACCTATCCAGCTGCTGGCTTAAACAGCTGATGAAGGTGGATGTGTGCAGATATTCAGCACTCTGAAATGAAGCGGCCGAGGCATGAATGCACGCCTCATTAGTGATTGTTAACTAACACAGAAGACTGAAGTGTGTTGGTTAAGGAGTGGGTGCAGCTCCGATTCTGCTGCAGATCTTCTGTCCTGCTCCGGGGATAGCAGCTTCTGATGGGTAGACACAGAAAGCATGTGCTAACTCCTAAGCTGATGCAGTTAAATGTGATGGAGACTGTCTGTCAGAGCTAGAAAGTGCCTAACATATGGATTTGGGAAGTGTTATCTTCACATTTTGTTGGGGTTACGTGTGTACTTGAATTGCTCATTAAGCAGCAGTGAACTTGATCAGAATTTTTCTTTTCCCAAATAATAAAAAAATGTCATGAGTCATTGCCTTATCACAAAATATTTAGGACTTTGCAAAGGTACATTAATTACAATAATTGGGCAGTAAGGAAGCCATAGGAGCAGGTGAAGTGTAGTACATTTAGATGAGGTTATAGCTGTAGCTCCTTCCACACAGTAGTAGAATCCTGATAACTGACACAGTTGATGAAGCTTGATGTTTTAGATTTCTGATCTTTTGTGTTGTTTAAAACCTTCCATTCTACTCGTAAGTATCTTGTAAGTATCTTGTGTTCTGTTTGTATGGGAAAGTCAATTTTTATTGAATTTACACTCTTACTTCTGGAGAAAAAGCAGGTAGTTTCCCTCCCTGTCTGCAGCTCTGTCTGGGAACTTAAAATGTTCTCTAGTATCATGGTACTGAAGTGTAGTTACTGTGTAATTACTGATGCATTTGTCTTTCCCATACCCCCAAGTAGAATGCATTAAAGGTGAGCAACTCTGGTGTAGAGGAGGGAGTGAAAACGAAGATCCTCAGAAGTATTTAGGTTCCAAACCTGAGCTGCTAACAGCTGAAGTTAGTCACCTGAAGCCCAGAGAGGGTTTGAAGCTAGGCGACTTCCCTGCTTGCACGCAGTATCTGTCACAAAACGGTATATGAAGTCACAGTCTTCTGACTTCTAGCCCGCTGCTCTGATGTGCTGCATGACAGTGTGCCTATGGTGTCTTCTGGAAACTGAGTGGAGGTTGTCTTGATGGTTTACAGGTTACTGCTGGAGCTGCTAGAGCTTCTCTTTGACAAATTCAACGCTGTGGCTGCTGCGCACTCTGTGGTCCTTGGACACCTTCAGCAAACAGTGGCCTCTCCTTGCAGCCAGTATGATGGTGATATCAAGCTCTATGACATGGTTGATGTGTGGGTGAAGATCCAAGATGTCTTGCAGGTAAGAATCCTTCAGGTGGGCACACTTTCAGCTTGAAACAGCTTTTATAACCGGAATACCAGAGAATACCTGTCACACTCAAGAGACAGCTGTGCTGGAATTTGTCTTGATTTTTGGTAAGTGTCCGCATTTATAACAGACTGTTGAACCCCAGAGAGCTTATATATCAGCAAAAAAATTTCTGTGGATTCATCCTTACGGTGTATGGGAAGGTTGATTCCTTTTGCCTACCAAGTGATTTATCGGAAGCTTTCAAACAGTGACATTTTTGTTCTGTGTTACCATGTCATGCCTGTCTTACAAAGTGTCACAGCACTAATTGCTTGTCTTCTCTTGTCATTATGGCATGGTTATAGTCAGCTGACACGCTTGCTGCCAGCACGTTTTCAGGGAATTCTTACTTGATTCTTACTCTTAACTGTAGCGTTCTAAAGCTGTACCTTGCTTAGGCTATATTCTGGTACCACGCCTATCACCTTAGTATCTGAGACTCACAAGCAGTAGAGCTATCATCTGTCGCATGTCTGCTCTCTCATTCTTGCTGTGAGGCTAACACATGCACGTTAGAGGTTTTTATTTATTTATTTTGGAATTGCCTTTATATATAGTACACAGATGTACACCTCACCCGGTATTTGATAGAGGAGGTCAAAGAAATGAGCCCGGCATTATTTACAAGAGGTAGCAAGATTTATGATGGTCATTCCACCTCTGGCCTGTTCTTGAAAAATGCTCTCTGCCTCCTACACTAACACACTTTTTCATTGTAGGGCGCAGGTCCATTTAGCTGTTGCTCTAAAGGCTTGTTTAACTGTGCGGCGATGCACACGGGGTTTTTTTTGTTTACACAAATACAGACAACTGTGTGCATGGTGTGAATTTAGATACTACTTGGACGCGGTAAATGTCAGGTATGGGCCTTTGATCACGTCCACTGTCTCCTTACCCGCTTATTTGTCTTTGTAGAGGAGTTAGTATTTTTATTAAAGAAATCCTGATTATTTTTTTCCATGATACAAATTTTCACCTTCCTTCAATATCGTTCTTGCAAAAATTCGATTGGGAATGTCCAGCCAGAGCTTAATGATGGGTTTTCTAAACAAAAGGACGTCATAGAACTGAAGCTGTCTGGCCCCATTTAAAGGGAAGAAATAAACTCAAGGATATGAGGAACAAGCTTGGCATGGGGTACCTCCAGCCATCTTACTGTCATCCATGAAGTCTAGAAAAACTTTAAGAGCTTTGAGTTCTGCAGGCTTTGCTCCAGGAGGACAAAGCTTTGGGAGTAAGAATCTTCCAAGATTTTATCTTCAGTGAAGCAGAATGACAAAGCTGGTAATTCCCCCTTATCAGTGAGAGTTTGTGATGGTTTCATTCCTCATGAGTGGTGAAATTGGGAGTGAGTTATGCTGGCTATTCCAAAACGAGATTGATAAAACTTCTATACAGAAGCATGTATAGGTGTGCGCATATTGAGAGTGAATGTGCTTTCCGTGTTTGGGAGAAAATATTTGACCAAGCTTTCTATAAAATGTGTGCCAAGAAAAATGTAACAATCCACTTGTAAAGGTTTCATTGCTACTGGCCTGACAGCACAGGTGTTGGAGGGAGTCAGAAAAGCTTCCAAAAGAGCTTTTTCAATGCATAAAAGCAGTGCTTTAAGATCCATAACCTCTTGCTGGTTTAGGGTAAGAGATGAGCATTGACTGACATGGAAGGGAAGAAATCGTCCATTTCTTTGTTCAAAATCTTGTGGGCTTTTTGTACATAGTTTCATTGGAGTGGATTAAAATTTTTTTACCTTACAGTATAAGAAAACCTTTGATCCCAAGACTAAATTATTTCTATCCTGTTTTTTCCAAATAAGGATAATTTTTTGAGAGGAGATCTTACGTTTGCAGCAGGGGGAGCAGAAAACTCAGTTTTAAAAGTGTTTATTTAAATATGCCTGCTGCTGGGGGAGAATGCAAATTTGGAGGAAGTGGATTGATGGCGGGGTGCATCAGGGAAATGATGCAATTCCTGCAGATCATAATGAATGAAGTTTATTCATCATGCTAGAACAATATCACGTGACTCGGCAATTCACATGGATAATCTTTTGCACATGTACATTGTGCATCTCTGCACGTGAAGTATGTTACAGCAAGGTTATCTCTTTATAGTTCCGTACAAAAGTAATGATGTGCGCTCATGGTGGGCTGGAAATTGTCCTTTGTGGGAAATGTGAGAGAGTTGTTTTCAGCAGCTTGTTTTTGTAGCTGGATTTCTGAATGCTTCCTAATAACTGCACCGAGCACTGTGGTGTAGTATTAGATAGGCGGCACAACGTTGTGCAATGTTTAGATACTGAACATGCAGATATTATATATTTTTGACCTTCTCTGAGAATGAAAGAATAATACTGAACTCGTTGGGAGGAAGACAGAGTGACCTTTTAGAGTTGGGTACCAGAGTGCTAGAAAACAAACAAACAAACAAATCAGTTTGTCAAAATATTAGAGCAGCCTTGTTCAGGAAAACAGTTTGAAGTTATTTACTTGTACCGGAGCTAGCTTAGCCTGTAGTTGTATTGCTGTACCGACAGGAGAGATCTGAAACTTGTTTAAATTTTAACTTGGCATTTTGTGCATGGAGCTAATTTAGCTCTTCAGTGTAGGAGTGGGTGGAATATCCTTCTGAAGAGTGTAATTACTGTAGGACCAAGTACTCGGCTGGAGAGAACTGTGAGCTGTGTTACAACGGCAGTTAGCGATGGAGTGACATGAATAGTTCCTTCAGGACAATGCAGTGAAGGAATCCTGAGTTTTTCTGGCACAATTCAATGTACACGCTGCATCATCCCATCCCAAATTATGAAGGCTGTTCTTTGTGAAAGGCACAGTGGTGTACACGCTTGGGGAAAAGGCAGAGGGTTTTGGGTGCAGCACAGTCTTTCTGTGTTGTTTTACTTTTTCAGTCTAGGCCAAATCTCCTTAGCCCAGATAAGGGCTTTTCTGTCCTGTTGTATTGGTGTTGGGGGACTGACAGCTGGTGTACGTGCTATAGCAGTCACTCATACTTGGTGTGATGGATCTTCCTTGCTGTTATCTATAGCACAGAACTTGTAACAGTTCATTCACCTTTTTTTAGCACTGTCTTTTGATACCACAATGAGAGAGAGGCATCTGTCCCTGCTGAATAATGCCAGTGTTCCTTCAGCTTCTTCAGAAGTGTCACCTTTCTAGTGATAGGATGATCACCCTGTCAGCTATTTTGTCTCAGTGCAGTACCCGGCTGCTGGAGAAAATACCAAAGACGTCTCCATGTGTACTCAGAATCCTGTTATCAGCTTAGGCTGGTGCTATTTGCCTCCAAGGAAGGGATCTTCTCTCCATTTGTTGTAGTAGTATTTGCAGTTGATGGATCTCAATTTTTTGGCAGTGGTCTGTATCTATTTTCTTGCTTCTGCAAAAGAGAGGGAAAATCACATATGTGCTCTGGGACATGTATCGTGTCTTTAGCAGCACAAGTGTGCAGGCTGCCTGGTGGTCTATCTACCAAGAAGACACTGACAACTATTACTTTCCTTTTTTGGGGTCTTCTGTCTAATGCTTTTGGGTGTTTTCCAAAAATGGTGTGATTTAGCAGCCTAAACATTGTTGAAACACCATAAGGAAACTGGGACAAGAGAAATTGAAGCCTACTCTCTGCCCACACACTACTGTTCTGCTGCTGCAGGGCTGGAGACATGAGAAACTGTTGGTGGAGACAGCCTCTCTCTCTGCATATGATGCTCCTCTGTCCAGAGGCTGTGTGACATATCCTTTCTTGTAAAGAGGAATGATGACGCAAATGCAGGATTTGAGCAGGGAGATGGAGTAGTTCTGCAGTACACAGCTAGGTCTGGTGGCCAGCTATGTGAGCGATCTCGCTGAAAAGCTGCACTTAAATTGTATTTGCTATGCTGTGCTTCTCCAGGAGTACTGCTAGAGCACTTGGAGTTATATTGTCACGGCTCTGCTGCTGTAAGCTGAGCCACTCTGTGATTTTTGTAAGTGAATTAATGGCAAAAATTATTGGTCCTCTTAGGCACACAGGTGAGCAGGGGAAAGACAGTGGAGTTCAGCAGTCTTAGTACTCAATTTACCCCACAACATCCTCATGGAAAAAGTGTAGAGGGTTAAACTCCATGTTGGTCTATGCAGATCTAAGCCAGCTGTGCTGTGATGCCATTTCTTCCTCTTCCACAGCCCAGGATGTTTTCCTTGCTCTGGCAGCGTTGCTCATTTTCCCGACAGTAATCTAATTTGAGGGAGTTGATTTGGCCAAGTATTTTCTGCTGGCTCCATTTTCTGCTTGGTCAGGTCCTTGAACTGTGTCAGTGTTGGCACTGGAGTGAACGAGAGGGAATGCACTGTGAAGATGGAAAGCAAAGGGTTTATCCGGGCAACTGCAGCTTTCATCAGCCTAAGCCGCTGTGTGGAGTGGCACCTGAAGGTACCCACTCATGCAAAAACAAGGTGGTTTTTACCCTGACCCTGGGTGGCTCAGCACAGGTCTGACAGCCGTGCAAAACACTTAGTAAAACGGCTTGTGATGTTCAGAGCCGGAGCTTAGGAATCATGTCCAGTGGTGAGCTCTGAATCTCTCAGCAGTTGTGATGCTGTCTGACTCTTCAGTTAAATAAGTGTGTCCTGGAATAGGTAACCAAATCTCTTTTTGCTGAACCTTTGCATTTAAAGGATGAATGAACTATTTGTGACACAGTTAATACTCGTAAAGTAAAATAAGATTCCTGGATGAGACGTGTTAGTGTTAATGTGCCATAAATACTGGTTGAAATGTCAGAGCAATATATGAAATTGCTGTTGCATTTGGGAAGTCCGCCAGGTAATATTTTGAACCTAAAATAGCGTTATTTTTTGGAAAGTTTCTTTACAGAAACTTAATGGTTTCGTGGTTGTCCTCAAAATAATGTACCTGACAGTCTTTCTAGTTCCTTTCAAATGGACTTAAATGCGTGGAACTGATGCCCTTGGACTGCTGACTGGTTTGTCTTATTAATGCTCATCTCCCATTTAGCCAAGAGGACAATGGTCATGAAAGTGATTTGTCTGCAGCTCTTGAAAAATACAGTTTCAGTCAATCTTGGGTGCATGAAGGAAGGAGAGAGAGCATTCTACTCTCCAGGATGCTGATATTTAAAAATGGAATTTAGATAATTAGGGTAGGTCACTTGGCATTTTTTTTTCCCCCATTTCTTATTTGAAGTGAATTCAGAGCATGCGTTAAGAAATCCAGCAGAGTGAGTGTTACACAACTCTTTTTTTTTCTGCAAATACATACTACTAAGAGCATGAGAAATTCTGTGAAAGTTTATGGTCCAGGAAGAGTGTCATCTTTCTGAATCTAGGAAAGGATGAGACTATTTTGCAGGAAGGTGTTTTTTTAAATTTTAGTCCTGCCAAGAAGGTGTGTACTGTCCCGTCTCCCCTCTCTGTTAAAAAGTCTTATAGATTTGTTCCAACTTACCTAATAATTCAAGTCGTCTCCGTGCATTTTGAAACAGAAGGTAATTTGGTACCGTTCTTAAGCTCTTAAGAAGGTGCATCTGGAATTTGGGATGGTGGAAATCGCCTTGATAAAGGTGAAAAAGTGTGTCAGCAAGTGCAAAGAGATTTCATAGCATTGGGATGTGTTATGCAGCTAGAATGGCAAAGAACGAGATAGCAATGGCATATTGTCCTTTTAAAAACAAAGAATATGAAGCAGAAATGCACAAAATCGATCTGTTTTCTCTTTAACCGGATGATTCTGGCTGAAGTGAAGTGTGTTTAAAACTAACTGAATTGCTTTGGTAACAGGTACCTGGAAGACGTCCAGAGCTGAGCTGGCTGCGAGCATCGGATTATTGTCTTTCCTAGGAATGGTCCTTGTTAACTGAACTGTGCTATATTAGATGGTAACACAGCAGAAGTTTGTGCAAATTACTACTGCGTTAACAGCTTTTGTTTCGAGAGTAATTTTTATCCCGGAGCTGTTGATCCAATGTATTTCAGAAACACTAATGTTTACTCTAAAGTTCAAAGAGATAAAGCCCTGCATAAAAATGAATTGTTTGAACAGTGTACAGTCACTTGTGCAGTTTATTGCAGACGAGGTCACTGAGCTTACGGTTTGGGAGATTTTAAAAAAGATTAGCTCATTTGATGAAATGTTTGCAGGTAGGTGAGCAAGGAAAAAAACCTCATCCTCTTCTGTCCATGCTGTAGAGCATCAAGCTGCTCTGTACTTGAAGGGCTCTTCATTTCAGGTGGATTTTCCTTTTAATAGTTGAGCATAGTTACGAAGTTATAGTTTTAAAGGGTTTTTGGAGTTTATGCCCAAATATATAAGTAGCTAAATCCATGTGAGTTAAAAGCATATACTTAGTCTTCTGAAGGAGGAAGAAGGTGCCCAAATTCTTGTAAAGAGCCCCAGCAGTAAATAATTTCAAAAAGCTCATTAGCATAGTTGTGAAAGCAGAAGTCAGCTCTGCTAGGCGTTAGGCTGAGAGAAAGGCTGCACTCAGGAGAAGGTTGGGAATACAGACTGGGGGAATGACATGTTCCCTACTCTGATATTTGGCAGTTGGTGTGAAGCCTGTGCCTTTTGCATCCTGGGCCACTGTCAGATGCTTTCTAGTTTATACAATTTGAGCACACAGAATTTTTATTTTTGCAGCCTTTGTTCCAGTGATGTCACTTGGACGCCTTTCTTTTGCGAGCTCTAAGTTTGCTGAGAAGGGCTAAGAAGGTTGTGAAGTGGCTGTCACACCTGATGTGAAGTCTGTGTTTCAAATTGCCAACAGGAATATGGGTATTCTAAATAAAGTGTGCAAAATTTCCAGCCTGTAAATTGCTTGTTAGCCTTCATCTTCTTGGAACTGTTAATTAATGGGATGATATAGAAGAAATGGAAACTTGGCTGCAGATAGGTGCAGTATCTTTCATTTTAACCATTTCCCTAGATTCTTGAACAGTTTCGTTAGGTCTGATGTGCTTTTTTTTTTTTTGGTTATTATCAATGTCCGCTGGACTTTATTCCTGCTGTCAGCTAGAATTAGGAGAGACTACAAGTAGTTCATCAGCATTTGTAGACATGTTTTATAGGACTATAAAGCCACGTCTCTTTTGATGTGCTGAGCTTATTCACGCTTAGTCCCTGTGCGACTAGCTTTAAAGGCAGTGAGTCGTACTCTTACTAGCATCATAAAAATACTGTGAACAGGAAAAGGCCAAATGCTCATCATGTCCTCGCTGCAAGGCGTCTAATCTGACAGCAGTGCATGAGGGATTCATGTAGGCAAATTCCTGCTAATGTTAGGGAGTAGCTGATATCTGAGGGAAATGTTTGGAAACTGTTTTGCTGAAAAGCCTTTCCGCTCCCATGCTGTGTGCTTGTTGTGTTTACCATGCTTGACATTTACAAAACTGTAAGGTAGAATTTTTTTTTTTTTTTTTCCCCCTGAAGTTTACCAGCTCTTGCTGTTTCTTTCCTGATATGAAATCTCAACTTTGTTTTGGGGATCCTGCATGGTTTTTTTCAGTAATTATTTGTGACGTAGGAAACTACAGAATTGCATTAGCAAAAATCCTTTCTAAAATTTCTCTTCCCATTATCTTATTTTCCTTGTTTTTTGCTCAGACAGGTATGTTTTCAGGTGAGCCCCTAGCAATGAACTCCCAGGACTGAGGCCATGCGCGTCAAGAAGCTCAGCCCTGTTCAGATAGAAACTGTCGAGGTTATATCTGTTCTGTTCAGAAGGGGCTGCAAGGGTATTAATTTCTTCTTTTCTTTCTCATTCATTCTGCAAGCCATGCTACTTGCCTCTTGTTGCTTTCTGTTCACATACATGCATCCCTTTACACCTCTCCCCCCATCTTTGTTCCTTCTTTCCCTTTCTTTGTCAACACCACACTCTCAGCCTTGCTCCAGGGCCCAAGCAAGAAGAGAAGGTGCAGCATTTATGGACATGCATATGTGAGGACCTAACACTGTAGGTGGGACAACAGCAGCTCCTTATTGCTTGTGAAGGCAGCTGCAAATCTGCGCACATACACTTGGAAGCTATTGCTGCTGCAGCTCTGGACACATAGACACCACTTTGAAATGTGTTGTATATCACTAGTAGTATACATAAAACCTTTTAGGAACATCTACTTCACAGCATGCTTCTCATCATCAAAGTGACTTAGTCATCTGATCTCACCAGGGTGGTGCCATTCCGTATTTTACACATGGGGGAGCTCATGTTTGAGTGAGTGAAAGAAATGGAAAGGTTTGGAAGTATTTCTATTATTTCTGGTATGCCTGGTTTG
Source organism: Fregata magnificens (assembly GCA_013389945.1). NCBI lineage: Eukaryota > Metazoa > Chordata > Aves > Suliformes > Fregatidae > Fregata > Fregata magnificens. Next base: position 355,019 of record WAAD01032127.1, on the reverse strand, counting down.
ATACTATAGAAGGAGGAGAGTATATTGTGTGAGGTTTTTGTTGTTTTTAGTAAGAGTTTCTAAGATTTTTTGCTTATTTGTTTCTCTTGACATTATGGATGCTCTGTGCCACTGAGAATCAGGACATGAATATGTAAAGCACCCAACAAAAATTGGAGATGGCTGTTTTGCTAATGATCTGCAGGCTTCAATATTTTGTTTCTTTTGTACTTTTTTTTATGGTTGCGCTGACCAGCTGCCATTTGAAGTGGTTTTGTTTAGGAAGTCTGCAAATAGCTCTCAGTGATTTTTGAGTAATATGTGATTGGATTTATATATGCATAAGCGTTTCAACGAATGGTGCAAACTCTGGTTATAGATAATGAAGACTTGAGTCTGAAGTGGTTGGACTGTGGTGCTTGAGGGTATGTACATGAGTGGCAGGACATAGTGAGAAAGTATTTAAGCATAGAATCAGCCTTAATATTTTTTTCTTGATTACTTAGTTTGCATTTATTCTTTGACTTAAGTAATTTCAGCTGTACAAGGCTTTCACCAAGTTTTAGCCAAAATACTCAGCTGTAAGAGAACATAGGCTCTGCTTCTATATATATTGTGCAAATGTGTATGTACAAACCACCAGCAAGTGGCTGATGATTCACCGGTGATCTCTGGACGGAGAGGCTGAAGAGCTCAAAGCCTGCGTGCTTTGCAGGAAATGACAAACTCCCAAATATACATTGAGAACAAACAACCCCCCTCCATCCCCAAATCCTTCTGTTAGTCTCAGCAGTGTTCTGGTAATGGCATTGTAAGTCAGCATTTCTTGACATCTAAACATGAATTAAAAAAAAAAAAAATCCTGATTGACTTGTCAGAAATAAACTTGGGAGAAGCTTCTTTCTCTCTCTATTCTGGTGGCTGAAATGGAAAATCTGAATTGCACTTCATACCTCTGTTCTGTCTTGCTTCTTTGTGGGAAGTGCTGATGTCGCGTGCTTCAAAAGTGCCAATGTGACATAGACAGACTTTGAAATGGGCTGATTTTTATTTCCCTATTATAAATGTTCTGATTTCATTTTTTTAAATGAACAAAGAAGACTTTCAAAAATCTGAACTAAAATAAAAATTTAATTTTGTTTCATGTAGTTAACAATCTATTTTTTTTTATTGGTTTTCCATGCTTTTAGACTCTTTGGAGAAGGTTTACTGATCAGTAACTGGTTTTAGCTCTTGATACGTAAAGGTATGATGGGCCTCCTGGTTGGACCCTTTTGTCATTTGCAACACCAAAAATCAAGGTTTAAATGTGAAATATGCACTCCTCTGTCATATGAAGTGGGACACGGATTTGCATGATCATTTAGTGGGTATTTCTCTAGCCACATAGCATGTACATCTCTGTGTTTTGACTGGCCCAGAGCCAGCAGTAGGTAATGGAACTTCATGTGGGGATTTACATAAATTCTAAATAACTGTAGAGTGTGTTTCTGCAAACCCCTTTTCCCTGGCAGGCTGTGCTCTGTGGAACTCCCAACCCATATGCCTTCACCAAACACAGCCACCAAAACAGGGTTTAGAGAGATTAGGAGAAAATGAGCTTGGTGGTAACAGAAGAGCCCAAATGCTGAACTTGTGGGAGCAGGAAAAGGGAATTGATTTAGTCAGTACTGCTTCGTTTCAAGGTACATGATTATTTTAATTCTCAATTTGCCCCATGCTGGCCAGTCTGGTGCACCGGAGCAAACGCAGAATGGGAGAAGTAAGCCTGATGATTTCCTGATGTCAGGGGCCCTACAGGTTTGGTAGGCCAAGGACCTCGGTGGGTTTTCCAGTTTAAAAGAGTAAAATTTCAATATTGAAATATGCGTTCCCGCTGTTTAAAGATTTAACGTTGAAGGTTTGCTTCAAAAGTTGACCGCTAGGAACCATTAAAAAGAAAGCTGAGAATCTTCTGTAGCCACCCCATTTCCCCAAAAGTGATAAAAATAATATTGATGGCACTTTATTTTTGTGGTCATTCTGTCTTCTGCCCGTAGTAAATACCTTGTGTCTTTAAGGGGGAGCAACTTGAAAATGTTTTGGTTTTATTAGATCTGCGTTTCATACTTGTAGTCTTTCCCTTCCCTCCTTTCTCAGTGCTCCTCTTGTCTTGATGTGCAAACTTCAGAGAGACAGTAGGTCTCACATTGGTTTTGTATGCAAATTCATTCTGTTGCAAACATCCAGCTTGAGCTTCTAGGCTTGACAAGACTGCTCTTCAGTTCCATGTTACAAAATTAGTTTGCCATATTTATGGTTGATCAGTCAATGATCAAAGTTGGTAAGACTGGATGTTGAAGCTTCCTATTTCATGCAACAAATACAAGCGGTGGTAGCCTGCCGTAAGGCTGCTGGTAGCTGCGGGTCTGTAGACAAGCCCTTTATTTTTCTCTTCCCTATTCTTTGAATATGCATCTTCAGCACGGCCCTACATATAGTTTCAAATGTTGCAGTGTTGAAGACCTACCTGAAGAACAGGAAAGACCCATATCTATCAAAGTACAGAATACGTATGCAAAAACAACAGCAGTATTTATTCTAGAATCCACATGTTAATTGTTGCTTGTAAGCAAACGGCTGGAAAAGACAGTGACTGTGTCCATGGTAGGCACCATGGAAACCCATTTTCACCTGAGAAAAGGGGGAGATGAGGGAATTAGTTAATTAAACGTGGCCTGTATACAGTCGTTCTACTCCTAGTATGTAATTAAATGCCTTGTAAAGCTCTTTGGGGTCCTCGTTTACTGGAAAAGGCCTAAGAAATGTGTGATTGTTGGTGTACTCTCAGTGAAGCTGTGAGCTGGAAACTGGTTCAAATAATAATAAAATGTGTTGCATTGTTAATTCATTCTTTCCAATAATAAAAGCTGGACTCCCTCTGCTTTGCATTTATAACATAGGCTTGAAAAAACATCAAAGAGCAGCACTAGGAGAAGAGAATGAAAAATAGATGCGTGCTTAGCTTAGATGCTGTGGTTTTGAGTGATGTGGTTCCGGTGCATTTATTTACTGGAGCATTGCCTTTTATTTTTAGTATTACAGTGCAACGTAATGTCACTGATCAATTTTTACCATGTTTTCTGTGGGTGAAATGTTGTTTCCCAAAGCTTTTTTGGTGGAAAACTTGGTGGTGGTGCCTACTATTCCCAGTGTAGTAGTGGCTGAGGGGCCCTGTAAAGTGCTATAAAAATAACTCTGAAACTGTGCTCAACTCAGTACTTGTTTTTCTGTAGTTTTTATTGAGCCATCGTATGAATTTGTGATGGATGGGGTTTTCCAAAAGAGCCAAAGGCATTTAGGATCTAAGTCCCTTGGCAATCCAGTGGGACTTGGGCAACTAATTACTTTAGATTCTTTTGAAAATCCCAGATGTAATTTTGCGTTANGGAATCTTCAAGAAAAATAACACTTTGTGTAACTTTTTTATTTTTTTTTAATAGACAGGGCAACTGTTTGCCTGGCCTTGCTGATGGCCAAGTCTCTTGTGTTGAACCTCCTTTGGAAAAGGCTCAGAGCGGGAGGTCAGATGGAAGGGTGGTGGACGAAGAGCCAGTTGCTGTCTTTTCCAAGGGCTGACCTGCGGCCTTGTGCAATACCCGAGATGAAAGCGCGAACAGGACTCTTGTCTGCCACTTGGTAGATTCATTCCAATTGCAGAAAGGTTAATCGTGCCATTAATTTTCTCTCCTAGGCTTGAGCAGTTGGAAGTTGCTGCATATGACAGGGAGAATAATCCAAATCAGTTACACATCCCAGCGGGTCGGTAAATAGATAAATCAGAGTGGTCCCTTAAGCATAATATCAAAAATCTTTCCCTTTTTACTCACAAAGGACAATGAAATAAACCAGTAGATTTACACGATTAGCTAGGACACCATAAAAGGATGATCTCACTTTATTACAATGATTTGGTGCTATATTCCCTTGCTGTTTAATCAGTATGTCACATGCCTGGTGCCCTGTTAGAAAAACTGCATTTCCCAGCCACGTTACCTGCCAAAGTGATAAACGATGGTGCCTTTGAATTGTTCTCTCACGCTAACTTCTCTTGATAATTTGCCTTAATTCACGATGGTGTCTTTCCTTTAAAGCCTGTCTTGGTCCTAATGTGGAAAAATTAAGATGTTACTAAAGATCCGTGGATGTGATGACTGTGGTGGAGAGTGTTCTGAAAACTTTTGTAATCTCTCCATAACAGTGCTGCTAATATCTCTCTGTTAGTATGTACAGATCCTTGCATTTGACTAGAGATTAAGCTAGTGATGTCCTTCAGTTTGTCTGCAGTGTGGTATCAGACATGCAGTTCAACTCTTGCAATTCCATCCACGGAAAGCAGCAGCGTATGTGTTTGTATTGGTAAGTTCTTCTTAAAACTGCGTTGCTTGTAGCTCTTCAATATTGTGTAAGACAAGGAACTGTAGATTTTTTTTTTCTTTTCAGGTTAGCCATATTTTCACTCTAGAAGCTTCAGCTTCCTTCTGCTTTGCAAGGTGAATGCAGTCGGATAACCTTTTGTAAAGGACACTTTTGTTTCCAGTGGGACAGGTGGAATTTTAAGGTGCCATGTTTTTGAGGCATTCATCTCAACAACACATTGATTTTTCAGTGTCCTGCATGCCTTGCAAGTTCTTCAGCACTTAACATCCACTGCTTGAGCAGTTAGGACATAGGTTCGTAAATACGTTTCAGATAATCTGCACTTTTTGCCTTCACGCTCAGAGGAATGCTGAACAAAGTAAGGATTCCAGGGGATGGGACGCTTGTACCAACAGTTAAATTGTGAAAATAATTTTCAGTGCGTGGTTAGGTTTTGGTTCTGCTGTTGGTAAGGGATAGGCCAAGGCCCTAGAAAGCGTCACGTTGCAGTCTGAATTTGAACATCCTTTTGATTCAGTTTTGTGGTGGGAAGTAGTACTGAAGGAGAGAGAATTCCGTCACTAACTTCGTGCCTGGTGTGGTTCAAGACAGGACTGTCATACCAGCACCTAGCTAGCGTGTTGCTTAAAGTAGAACTGTGATTCGCTTTATGCTTATATGTAATTATTAATTTGTGATTTTTCAAATCTTTGTGTATCAGAGTTATTTGGAAGGATGAATAAAGCCTCTGCATCTCTGGGCAATGGGTACTTTAATGCATCTGAGTATATGTAGATCAGAAGATGTGATTTGTAGAAATTTGTACGGCAACTTAGAAGTCAGTCTTCCCTTAATGGCAACCTGTGTGATTCCTTTAAATTCTCTGAGGCTACAGGTTGTATAAAGCAGGTTAGAATTTGGTCCTTGTATTCCCAAATCCCACTTTCCTTTCTTAGCAATGATTCTTTCAGCATAATGTTCTTTGGTTTAGTATTTTTCAGAGACTGAGTTTAAGAAATGTTCTGTGTTACTTATGCTTCATATCTACTGTTATGCCTATATTCCCTTTACTTTATATATACTGCGTTTTCTGAAAACTAGCTAGATGTTAATCTGAATTTTTGCACTGACAGGCTTAAATGTATTCTGTAGTCAAACACCAGCAGAAGCAAAATGATTTCCTAGTTCTTACAGTCCACCTAAGCATGTATTGACATTCTCTGCAAAGTCATTTGAATGAAAATCCAGACATCAAATACCCCGGTGAAGGGGTTCTGCAGGTGCAGATGAGAATGAGATTATGAGACTTATCTCCAAGGTCACAAAAATGTGTTCTGCCCTTTGAGAAATCTTTATTGTAATGTTGAGTGGATTGTTCATTGTGTGCTGTAACTGGTGCTACATGTTCCCAAGAGTTCAGCCTCCTGTGATTAGTGAGAAGTGCTAGCCTTGTGTTTTCTGTTAGTGCTTTTTTTTTAAGGCCAAGGGTTCAGGTTGAAGGTTTTGTTAAACATTCTTCTCTTTTGCATTTAGTTTTGCTGTGAGCTATAAAATTAACAATTTCCTTAAAGATCGAGTTAAAGGTTCACATATTAATTGATGGTATAGAAGCACAGTCTCCTGCACAAGTTGTAATAGTTCTTCATGGTCTGTGTAAGATTATTGCATGATCTATTAGGGACATGTTCTTTTGGATGCATAATATTGTGCTGTATTAATGAACCTGAGAGTTTTTGGCTTCATTCTGCAAGGTTCTGTAGAAGGAATGTGAATCCCTTTCACATCTCTCAGCTGCAGCCCCCTCAGAATTGTAACTTGGTGTCTGCTAAAGGGGCAAGTTCTGGAAAACAAGAGTAGTGCAGTGAGCAAATACGCTCAAGGTAGAGCAATACCGTTAACTTCNGTATGTGGTTTTTGTAGTGTAAACCAAAGACAAAGCATACCTTTAATGAGAAAAAGCAGATGAGGTCAGTTTTAAAAGAGTCTAGAAGTAAAGATCCCGCAAATGGCCCCTATGAGGCCAGCTGCTTTGCAGGGTGGGTGTTCCAGAGCCAGCCTGAGATGAGCAGTTTCAGGTATTGGTCAGTCTATTTGCTCAGTATAGTCTCAATTTATCAATACCCAAATAACTCTTGTATCTGCATACCAGTCTGCTACACAGATGTAATTTAGAGCTTGGGAGAGACTGCTAAAGTTATGTGCAACCATGTGTGTGTTTGGCAAGGGAAGAACAAGGGAAGAACAAGGGAGTGGGCAGTATTTAAGTGGGTTTTTTGTGCTTTTACTCTTAGAATAACCTCTCTAGTGCTGAATGGTTTAATCAGATATATATGGTACTGTTTGCAACTCTTCCAGCTCAACGCAGAGGTAATTCAATAGTACGATTATAATCCCAATTCTGTGAAAACCTCCCTAGTGGAATGGGAGTGGAGAAGGAAACTTTTTTCAAAAAATGATGTAAAATTTGTTGCTATTTTGTGGACAAAAGACCTTTTGAAGAGCTCCTCTACTTCTCTGCTTTCCAATTCCTTTATGTTTTCAACAGGGCTTTTTCACACCCCCAGCTTTCCTGTCATCGTGTGTCCATGCATTCCACCTGCTGAAAATGTCTTTATCTTTTCACTGTAGTCCCAGCTAAGGTGTTGGAAAGGTAAAACTTCTTGAAGGTGTGTATTTAAAATACCTTTATGAGCACAGAATCGAAACTTTTGGAGCTCGGCTTATTGTATGTCATTATCTGCTTGAAAAGGCTCTACATGGTATTGGAGGAGCTGGAGTAGCCCAGTGAAAATGCTTATGTTGCAGTGACAGTGGTCACAGGGACTGTTGCTCCTTTTGAGCTTCAGAGTGCCAAATTTGGGGGGCTTTGGGGTGGTGTGTCTGTGTGGCACTAGGGAAGGGAAAGAAAAAAGCAATGGCTAGTCTATTCAAGGGGATAGATTCATGGTTTTGGGGTGACTGTGAAATTTTTTAGAGGCGCTGCACTGTAATTGAGTTCATAGTTGTCCTTTTTTGCCTTACTAAAGAGTCTGATGGTTGTGTTAAAATAATATCAGTCCCAGCACCTCAGTAAGATCCTGATGATGCTGGCATGAATGCACCTGCTTAATTTGGTTTTGCAAGTAAGGCCAGCAAGACTGCCTGTGAGACTTCACTTAAATTATGTGCTGGCTTAGCAGAATAAAGCTGACTTGGTGTACTTAATGAATCTGAAATGATTTCCATGATTTGCTGAACCTCAGCTTATTTTTGCAATCTTGAAAATGGCTCATTAATTGATGGGAGACTGACCATCCCTTTGGACAAAAGAAGTGGAGTCCAAATTACAGTTTCTCTAAAACAGAGCTGACTCTCTCATTTTGATCATCAGTAGAGTGGCCCCAGGAGTTGCATTTGTTTTAAAGGAGCCTTTGGGTTTAAGACATGCTTTTTCCTTATCTGCCGTATTTTGTCTCAGATTTTCACCGAATCACACAGAATGATTGAGGTTGGAAGGGATCTCTGGAGGTCATCTGGTCCAACCCTCCTGCTCAAGCAGGGCCACCCAGAGCCAGTGGCCCAGGACTGTGTCCAGATGGCTTTTCGATATCTCCAAGAATGGAGGTGCCACAACCTCCCTGGGCAGCCTGTGCCAGTGCTCGGTCACCCTCAGAGGGAACCTCTTGTGTTTCAGTTTGTGCCCATTGCCTCTGGTCCTGGCACTGGGCGCCACCAAACAGAGCCTGGCTCCGTCCTCTTTGCACCCTCCCTTTCGGTATTTATACACATTGATAAGACCCTCCCCTTCTTGAGTCTTCTCTGCTCTAGGCTGAACAGCCCCAGCTCTCAGCCTTTCCTCATAGGTGAGGTGCTCCAGTCCCTTCACCAACTTCATGGCCTTTTGCTGGACTGTCTCCAGTATGTCCATGTCTCTCTTGTACTGGGGAGCCCAACACTGGACCCAGCACTCCAGGTGTGGCCTCCCCACCCACCCACAGTTTCTCCTCTACACCCGAACTTCTGGTTGCTTCTCTCTCAGCTTCTGAACCTGCCCATCCTTGGAGTATGATCACCTTTGTTAGGTTAATCTGTTCATGCTTTTAGAGATTTTACTATCCATTATTGTATGTTGTATATTACTGTAGGGTAAGGTCGTGCTCTAACTGTAAATATTCATGTAGGTTGTATATACAACTGTACCGTGACAAGCAACTTGCTGTTGTTGCTTCCTTGCACGGAATGAGACAATCTTCTATTTAAATCTTAAGGGTAAAGCCTGTAAGTTGCTCGTTTTTTCCAAGGCATTAATTGGTGTTTTTAGAATCCTCTTGTCTGAAGGGGGACTTGCTGTAGCAGATAGAGTATCAGGTTGGAGAACAGCGTGAGTCAGTCCTGATTCTGCATTGGTTTTCTGCACAGCCTGGGACAAGATTCTCATTTGAAATAAGGTGGATAGTTTGCCTTATAATAACGTGTGCTAAACTGGAGGCTGTGAAAGGCAATGTAAAGGCTATTGTGGTTTGATGTTTAAATTCTCCAGTACATTATTTATATAGACCTTTTGTTTTCTTTGACGGATTTGTTCCTGCAATAATATCTTTTCAGATCTTTATTCTCATATGGTCTGGTTGATGAAACAAATGGCTATGTTGTTTTTGAGTGTCAGATGGATGCAGAGGCTGTTCAGTAGCTATTTTGTTGTTTATCTCACTTGTTTTCTTCATTCCCCAAACTCCTCTCTTCCCTGAATTTACTGTTCTGGTCCTTCCTTACTGCTGCATTATTGTCTGGAACACTTCCTATTGATTTTCTGTGTTGGTGATGATTTCCTCTTCTGAACACAGTTGTGAAGAATTGGAAGTAATTTGGTCAGAGAAGGTTTTGTGCTTTCTAAGATCTAGAGGACCATTTAAAATCTTTTCTGTAACATGATTTGAAGAGGTTTGATATTCTTGTTTGTGGAGTTGTCATTTTATTAAGGTCACTTTGTGCATTCCTGTCTCTTTGGTAGGCTTTGTTTTCAGCACAGCGTGAAAAGCTGTTTTGTTTTTTGTTTAGAAAAAAAAATATATTATGAATTAAAGTTAATATTCCATTTTGAGGTTCCTCTACAAACCACTTACTAAAAGCAGAACAGCAAAAGATTCAATTTAGTCATTGTCTGATCAGTAGAAGCCTTCTTGTGCAGACTTTAAGGAACAAGGAGCATTTTGAGGTGGAGAGAGATTTATTTGCGAATATTGACCTGCAGGTTCTAAGTTGCAGAGGTAAGCGATTAATCCACGTGCCATAATCTGTCAGAATTTGAGTGGGTTCTTGTTAAACGTTTCATTCCCAGGATAGACTAATAGTTTAGAAATTATCTGTTATTATCTGGTCTTTAGACTGATAGAGCAGCAGTTGGGAACAGGCTTCAAGGATGCTGCTGGAGTTTTTTTTTCCTGAGATTTGCATGTATGGGGATGTTAGTGTTGTCAGTGAGGTCTTGATCTACCACGTGTTGAGTACTTTGGCCCTAATCCAGAAAAGCAATTAGATGTATGGTGTGATTGGGACCGTTCACATCTTTTAAGTTGTGTGTGTGCTTAAGTGCTTTGCTGGCTTACGGCCAAACTGCCCAGCACCTTGCACGATGAAGACAATATTTTTGTAATAAGCTAAGGTAGAACCTTTTTCAGAAGGTGACTGAAGCTGATTTCCAAGTCTTTACTGGGAAATAGCCCACCTGAATCTCCAAGGTTCAGAGTAGCTCAAGGGAGTTTTCTGTGTTTATTGAATATCTCCGCCACTTCTGGACTACGAGGCTGATGAATAATGTTCTCATTTATATTCTGCTGTTTGTCAACTTGCAAATGGGGTGATCTGTGGATAACAGTTCATTTTCTGTTTAACAAAATCCGTCATGTTGGGGATTAAAAATGCCATTCCTCAAAAAGTGAAGGGGTTGGGTACACTAATGGAGCCAGGCACCTGTGTCAGTGCTATATTGTTTCCATATGTGAATGGATAACAACATTTTCTCCTGTGCTTTCAGCCCTACCAATATTAGTTTGCAGTGAAAGTGGGGAATTGATTTTTAAGACATGGGCATCTAATTGCTCCAAGAATTTGGGTGTTTTGTGTTCATGCATTATCCTCATCAGAAGCCAGGCTGTCTGCACAGACGCATCGGGAAGCTCCCACTGAAATTGAACTCCTGTCCTGCTGAACAGACTCCCAAGAAATCACGGTCCTACCTGAAACCTAAATAGACAAGAGGAGGAATAGGAAGAGAAGCACCCAAGTTGATGTACAGCAAGTACTCAAATTAAATCGAAGAACATTGTGGAAAAAGTAGAAGAGTTTGGGGTTTTTTTGTTGCGGGTGTTGGGGTTTTTTTGGGTTTTTTTAATGTTTTTTCTTAAAGACAGTCTGGTTTTNCAAAAGGGAAGACCTTTTGAATCCAAAGGTTATTGAGTTTCTGTGACATTCGTGTTTAAGGCACTTCAGAAGTATTCAGCTTAAAAAGTAGACTTGGAGCATGGTATGGGTTGAAACAATTTGATTGAAATGGAACATTTTGCAGAGAACTTGCTACAGAATGCAAGTAGCAATTAAAGAAGGCATGAGACATCTTCCTTGTAATAAAATCTAAGACTACTCAGTGACCTAACAGATTAAGGGCACAGAGTAAAGGGTATTTTTTGCTTATTATTTTTTAGAGAGAGCAAGTGGTTTTTGGGGTTTTTTTTAAAGAGGAAAAAATGAATAATGGGCCGTTTCAGCAAGTATAACTTAAATATGTGATCTTAAAGGTAGTAGGGCAGTGACAAAGAAAACAGTGAATTCTAACACTTTCTCTCTTTGTTTCTTTACAAATGAAAATGTCTAAAGTACTTGATGAGTCTTCAGCCAGGGGTGGATGAGTGGGGTGTTATGTGGATGCATCTAGTTGTCATGATAATTTAAGAGGGACTATTTTCTTATCCGTATGAAAATTGGGCGGTGATAGATGTCAAATATTTGTCTTCAGTAGTAAAGTAAATATTTGCAATCTAACTGTCCCCATCAGTGAACAAATAACTGCACACAACAACATATTGCAAGGAGGATGCCTGAAATTAAATAAAAATTAAAGATGAAGCAACTGAATGAAAATAGATACCAAATAAAACTAAAAACCAAGTTAAATAAAAATTAGGTGTTTGGATTCCCTTGTGATCGAGAAAACCAAATTATAGAGTGCGTTATGCAAAGGTGGTGAAATAACAAATGTCAGTGAAAATCTGTAAAGCTGTTTGCAGACTATGCATGGAAGACAGACTTTTTGTAGGAGGTGGAGGAACATGGCTTTATTTAAAGAATTCCTCTGTCTAGGGAGATAAAAATTCAGAGTAGAGAGGACCACATATAGGGACAAAAATACTATGCTGTAAAAATTGAAGTGTATTAGTGGGTTTTATTAGTCTGTGGATTGAGGAGTGGAAATGGAGTGTAATTTTTTTTTTATTTGTTTAAAAAGATCAGAGACGAGCACTTGTTAACAAAATTATGGTGGCTGCGATCCTCCATTCCTGATGTTTAAGTTGGGTAAGTGGAAGAGTCCGAACCTGTTGATGGAGACCTTGTCTTTGACTCGTTCTTGTAATGGCTGGTTCAAGAGCCTACGGGAGGAGGGAAGTGTTTTTTAGGTTAAATCTTGGATTGCTGTCTGACATAGTGTACCATGGCTGGTTGAAAATGAATAATTTGAGCTGCCTAGTAGTAGTTCCTAGAGTATAATTATGTTAAGCACCCAGAAGAGCAGCCTGAGTATCAAATAATAAAATGGACAGAAAAGGAGGTAAAGTAAAAGGCTAAATTGCAAAGTCCTAAACAGGCAAAGGAGGCAAAACTCTTAGCTGGCTGCTGGTTTTCACTTGCCCAGTCTTGGAATGATGTTCCTTTGAACAGAAAGAAAATCAGCAAATAGATAAGCAGTGTGGCTGCCAAGGTTGGAGGTGTGTTTATTTGGCGCAAATAACTTAAAATTTAGAAATCAAGCCCTAGGAAAGCTAATAAGCTGAAATATTTTTTTAGAGTAGGCAGTAGGAGGGAAGTGAAGATGACCGTTGTGGGTTTTAGGGATCAAATATATTTGATATATCTTTAGACCGTTAAAAGCAAGACGCCTGCAGAAGACAATTGTGGTTTTGTTGAATTGTACAAGATTATGTGTTAAAAAAAAGAAAACATTACGGGAAAGCTAAATAATTTCTCTGAAACCAGTCTTTAGTTTTGAGAGTGTAGACAAGGAAGCTACCCAGAAACTCAACTCTTCTGATAATAGACATACAGGGAGAGCTAGAGCCTTTAGAAGGAACTTTGAAATTAATGGAAGCTCAAAGACAGTATGTCAGAAGACTTTTTTAGGAAGAAGTAGGAAGTCACTGATATGCCAGAAAAGATAAGTAGCCTCTCCTTAAATCTTCTGGCTGAGGATTGGAGGATAAGCAGAAATGCTTTATTTACATGTACAAAAGATTCTACAAATTATTTCTGTAGGGGAAAAGTAAGCTTTTGTGAGTTTTGGGCTTTTTTGTTTTTTTTTATAGTTCACTTAGTGCACTTGCAAGGGATAAAGAACTTTCCAACGAATCAAAGCAGCCAGTGGTTGGAATGCAGGTTTTTTTGTTTTGTTGTTGTTTTGGGTTTGTTTTTTTTTTTTTTTAATTGATTGAAAAACTGACTGGGAGACGTAAAGTAACAATCAGTGAAAAAGTATCATAATGGAAAGAAGAAAGGTTAACTCTGTTTTTCTGATGACCCTCGTGGTGGTTATCAGGCTTATTAGTGGCCTTCAAAAAGGTCTGTGCAGGAGGACAGCAAATTCTGACGCCTGCCACAAAATCTTTTGAGTTATTTGGGACAAGAAGGGACTGATGACTCTGTGAGATGTTTAAATAAGTTAACAAGTGTGTATTGAGGGGGAAAATAAAATTATTTGTTGAGCTTCCTTGGTTCTAAATTAGCCAAAGACAGGAAAGTGGGTGTCATTTTTAGAAAGCTCAGTGGCAGTCTTCTCTTAATGTGTGAACTATGGTCCAAACTAGGAAGATGCTATGGTGCATAAAGGATGGATATCAAATTAAATGTTATATTACCTTTATAGAAATGAATGCTGCAAGCCTCATCTGTAGGTGTCTGCCCTGAATTGTTCATGCTCATTTTGAAGGAAATTGTGGAACAAGAAAGGATTAGGAGAGGTGCAGAGGTGATCATAGCACACTTACAAACTGCCGTCTGAAGTGAGGTAGAAAAAGTTGGGCTTGCCTCCCTTAGGAAGAGAATAAATAAGGAGGCACAGGATAAAATAATGGGTGGGATGGGAAGGGTCGGTGGCAGTTGCTGTTTCTTTCTGCTCCGAGAACATGAAACAAGGGTCTTCAGCACAGCTAAGAGGCAGTAATGGGTAAAAAGTGGTAGGTTTTTCATGTGACTGCAGTTGTATGGAGGAACTGCTGCTTGAATCAAAACTCACTCTGCCAAGGTCCATGATCTTCATAATTTATTATCTCTTTATGGGTTTAAAATTTATAACTAGAAATGTACTGATGAATGCAGGCACTTGGGTAGATCTTTGGTCATAAAATATGTTGCAACAGTCCGTGTTTCCCACAAGCTTGTTATGGGCAGATTTACACATGAAGGAAATGAATGAAACTCCTTGTCTGCTCTACCTGACAAACGTCAAATTTAAATACAGAAATCAAATCCATGTGTTTTAGATGCTTCTCTATGGGTTCCATTTTCTGCTTGCAGAGAATTTCATCCAAGTCTGCAGTAACTGTCATCCTACTATCTCTCTCTCTGCGGTACCATAAATGAGTTCAAGTCTGACGAAATCAATACTTACCTGAAAAGTTGGACAAATCTGAAGAAAATACTATGAAATCCAGTGGTGCAAGACCATGTAACTTAACGACAAAACATTTTTAATGTTTGTTTTGCATGCACCTTCTTTAATGCCACTTGACAGGCCCAAACTGAGTAAAGATAAGTTGATGTGTGGGGAGGATATTGTCCTCTTTTATAATCTTCATTCTGGAAGGTTAATACTGAATTAATTGTTAGAGAAGTGGCCAGAGTAAATCTGGACCATCCAGGGAAAATAAAGATCAAATCTTAAAGAAAAAAAAATCCTAAATGCAGAAAACATGCTTAGAATAGGAAAAGTAGCAGTTTAGATTTGGTGTCATTTTTAGCCTGATTGCCCATGTGAGAGCTTTGTTTTTGTGTTGTCTGAGTTTTGTACTGTAAAACCTTGATAATTCACATTTGACTGGCAAATGAAAATTTAGCTTTGGGCATTTCTACAGGTTTGGTGTAGATATGTGACCTGGTTAGTGCTGCTTCTGAACAAAAGGCTGTAGGATAATAAATGTATAGAAACCTACAGAGGAGAGTGGTACTGTGAATGACCTCGCCATGGGAGATGCTTCAGTCAGACCTTATGTTTTGCGATATACTTGAGATGAATCAACTGTGAGAACCAATGCCACAGAAAAACAGGTTTCTCACATACCATCTGCTGAAAAATGAGTTGTGTATTGTCAGAGAAGTGTAAGAATACGTCGTGCTGTTAACGAATGACAATGCAAGGAGCCCTCAGATACAAATCCCAGGCAAAATGTGTAGCAGTTATGGGATAACTTTCTTCTGCAATTCAGTAGTTTAAAGGCAGATTATGTTTTACGACATGAAAAGATACAGTGCTTCCAAAATTCACTGATTTATTCTTTCAATATGTGCATGTATTTCTTCTTCGCTTTCACAGAATCACAGAATGGTAGGGGTTGGAAGGGACCTCTGGAGATCATCTCATCCAACCCCCCTGCTTGAGCAGGTGCACCTAGAGCAGGGTGCACAGGACCGCGTCCAGGTGGATTCTGAATATTTCTAGAGAAGGAAACGCCACAACCTCTCTGGGCAGCCTGTTCCAGTGCTCCGTCAGCCTCACAGTAAAGAAGTTCTTCCTTCTATTCAGGTGGAACTTCCTGTGTTCCAGTTTGTGCCCATTGTCCCTTGTCCTGTCGTTGGGCACCACTGAAAAGAGTCTGGCCCCATCCTCTTGACACCCACCTTTTAGGTATTTGTAAGCAGTAACAAGGTCCCCCCTCAGTCTTCTCTTCTCCAGGCTGAACAGACCCAGGTCTCTCAGCCTTTCCTCATAAGAGAGGTGCTCCAGTCCCCTGATCATCTTCGTAGCTCTCCGCTGGACTTGCTCCAGCAGTTCCCTGTCCTTCTTGAACTGGGGAGCCCAGAACTGGACACAGTACTCCAGACGTGGCCTCACCAGGGCGGAGTAGAGGGGGAGGATAACCTCCCTCGACCTGCTGGCCACACTCCTTTTGGTGCACGCCAGGATCCCGTTGGCCGCCTTGGCCACAAGGGCACAGTGCTGGCTCATGGTCAGCCTGCTGTCCACCAGCACTCCCAGGTCCTTCTCAGCAGAGCCAATTTCCAGCAGGTCAACCCCCAACCTGTACCGGTGCGTGGGGTTGTTCCTCCCCAGGTGCAGGACCTTACACTTGCTTTGTTAGGTACTGACTACAGACTCCTGTTCTACAAGGTCTAACCAAGGACTGAGGTGCAGCGAGACTTTACTGGGCCTTCTCAGTGGGTCTCGTCCAATCTCCCCTTCCCTTTTAAGAACGCTGCTGGATTTAAATGAGGGGGTTAGAGGACTTGTGGTATTTTATTTTATTTTTATCTTTTTTTTATTTTTTCACCCTAAGCTGCCCTTGGTCATCATCGTTATTCTCCCTTCTGTTCCGTGATAATCATAGCATAAGCAACACCTTCATCCAAGGAGAATAACATCTTTCAAAAATCTCAGGAGATTCTGGAAAACCATAAAAAGGTTTTAAAAAAGGAGTCAGGGAAGCAGGGGGAGAACCCAGGGACTTCTAAAGCAGTTGTTTTAACTCTGACTTCTCAAAAAAAAAATGTAGAAACCTATAAACTAAGTAATATATAAAATCAGAGGAAGAATTACTGTTGCTGTATGTCAAGCATAAGCTGTCAACTGATCTAATTTCCTTCCGAGAGCTGGTGGCAGGGATTGTGGAGGAGGGAGGAGCAGTGGGTGGCCTATGTCCTGGTGACAGTAAGCCTTCTGCTAGTGTTTCATATGCTTTTTCTCATAACTGACTTGGGGAACTATGGTGTAGATATAACTAACGAGGTGGGGTAAACAACTGGCTAGAAAAGGAGAAGTTATGAAGGGTTTGCTGTTAAGGGGTTTATCTAATGGCTCTTTTGAGTGCTCTGTCTGGGGCTTGGTACTATTCAATATTTTTGTTAATGTCTTGAATAATGCAGCAGAGAATCGTAAAATGTGCAAATACCATGCTGGAAGGCAGAGCTTGGAAGCATGTTGGAGAATACAATTAGAATTTAGAAGATGTTAATAAACTAAATTTAAAAGGAGCATTATGCATTTGGCTGTTTCTGTGCGTGGATGTGAAGAGTTGGGTATGTCTCCTCTTTGGCCAAGGAGTTGTGTGGTACACAGAATTACAAATGGGATGTGAATCAGGATGTCACCAAAAGGAAGTCAAGTATTGCCCTGCTGAGTACCAGAGGAGCATGGCCTGCAAGACATCTGGAAATAATCCTGTTCTAGTCATTGTTGAAAAGATTTCAGGTGTGGTCCTGTGTCCTCTTTGACCATGGTCTCAATGAAGAAGCCAAAGAATAGAGGGGGAGTTCAAAGGAGATCAACCAGCATGATCAGAGATTTAGGAACAAATGACTTGAGTTAAAAAGGAACAATCCATTTACTTATAGATAAGAAGCCTGCGGCATGGAGGGAGGCCTTTGCTTTCAAATATATCAAGAGAGTTAAAAGAGGAGGGGAGTCACGTGTTTTCTAGGATATGATCGGATAGGAAGTACTGAGCTTAAAGACTGGCAAGGGAGACTTGAACATTTCTTGTCTTTATCTCTAACTGAATGGCTAGCGTATGTAAGCAGTGAATGATTTAGGGATGTTATATTGTTGTTGTGTAGCATCCTTAAAAACTTCCAAGCATCTGTCAGGCATGACAGCATAACTGGTTCTTTGGGGCGTGGGGATGGACTAGGTGATCTCTTGAGGTCTCTTCCAATTTTCTGTGATTCCAGGAAAATCACTGGGATTATAGTCCTGCCATCCACAATGATGTATGAAATGCTAGAGAGCCAATCCACTAGCTTGCTGGTTATCAAAGCTTTGAAACTTTGCCTGTTTGATTTAGTTCTAAATACTGCCTTGCAAGTTGGGATTTGGAAGAACAAGACATTGCAATTAAATGTAGAATTAACGACAGGGGGAGGGTATGCATTGCATTTAACTTCACACTTCTGATTTAAGTGCCAGAATTAAAATCATCAGCTCCCTGCGTGGTCTCCTTATTTGTAAGAATTCAAGTGACATTAAAATTGGATTAGTAATGAGCTTTTGGCTGAAGGACCAATATTAAAATCAAGGGAATCTGAAGGAGGAGGGAGGAGGAGTGGTGGTTTCCTTGTGAAGTCTTCGTTGGCAGTGGCGAACTGTTTGTGTGTTTGTATGGCTGTGCACGCATCTTCCTCCTCTTAAAAGCTTTATCCTCATTTCAGCTATGTACCAGAATCTTACTTGCCTTGATTTATAAATTATTTACACTTGAACTGTGATGCATTTAAACTTTTTGAAAATAAAGGTATATATTAGTCCTCTATTTATGACTGATAGGATCAGGGGGAAAAGCAGCAGACTAATGGAAGGGAGTAAGGAAGCACTTGGGAGCTGCTGGCTCATACTTGACAGTGATTTGTATATCTGTAGGTTTTAAAGCCCACAGTGTATTTTAAAATGTGCCCGTTGCCTTTTCTTTGTTTGACTGTGGCCTACTCTCACCTACCGTCTTACCTTGGGAGGGACTGCTTTTGTAGGGATAACTGTGGTCCTGGATTTTTTTGCCCTTCCTTGGAGCCGTGTTACAGATGCGTCTGTTCTCAATGCCATTTTTGTTTGCGTCTCTCAGTAATATTAAGAGACTTCAGCAAAGATCAGACCCCTAGTATACTTGACACAGATATTCAGCAAAATTCTCTGTTAAATGTTCCTTGAGACAAAGGAAATGAAGGTTGTGCTGCAAACTGATACATGAACTGAAAATATGCTCTAGATCTCTTTGATTCCTGGTCCAGTAGCTTTGTTCCATCCTGTGCAGTCTCTTCTAAGCCTCCCTGTTTTATCACTTGTAAATAAAAGTGACAAAATCTCCCTGCCATGTTATCCAGCTGAGTAACAGAACTTCTTCCGTCCTCCTTCTCTCTTTTCTGTCAACTTCTGTGGACTTCTTTCTTAATTTTACTTGTTTTCTTTTTTTGTCTGTTTGTTTGTTTTTGTTTGGGGGTTTTGGGGTTTTTTTGTTTTTGTTTTTGTTTTTTTGTTTTTTTTTTTTTTGCATTTGAAGCAATTCTATTCACTAGATGCTGTGCACACTAAAAGGGGGAGGGAGAACTCTAAGTAACAGCTTTTTTTACCCATTGAAGATAGATTGGTGTCACATATCAATAAATAGGTAACTCTCATCACTGCTAACATTATTAGATTGCAAAGACAGTAAATTTACGGACTCCCTTGTGAGTCACAAATGTCTTAAAAAACCCTCACAAGTGATTATCTGAAGTGGAGACAAGTTAATGCAGGTTTTGTCTGTTCGTTTCTTCTAACTCTTGTTTATGGCTAGAAACCATGCAGTACTTTATTTTTTTTTTTAAGTTATGTGTATATATGTTAAATGTACCATGACATAACTGGACACCTAGACTTATCTATGATGGCATTACTGAGCCGGGTTTGCATGCCCTACTGCAGTCATGTGCCATGAAGGATGGGCTTTGCAGATTACAACATAATAGATTTTTCGAATGAATGTCCAGAAGCTTGGAATGGTAGGTAGTCCCTTCATCAGCTGAATTGAATTTGACAGTCCTCTGTTTTTTCGTGGTGTTACAGGGGATGCGAGAAGGTTGGTTTAATTATTACAGTAGTGTGAAGTGATGGCCGGTGTCTCTGCAGCATTTTCGGTAAATAAATTCACTTTTAATCTCTGAAATTTAGGAGCAGGAGGGAATTGGTGCGGGGTGTTTGGTGGAATCTCAAAGGACAGAATTTGCCGTGGTAGCGGCAGCTTTTCTTTTGAGAAAGCCAGCACTTAAATGGTAGCAAAATTGGTAGAGCACTGAAATTTATGTTGCAGCCATCTGCTTTATCCTGGCTCCACCCAGTGGCATTACCCTGCCAGTTTCACACACATTGCCGGGACTTCTGCGTGAGCCTAGGATTTGCTGTCAGTATGGGATTTAGTGTTGGATTTTTTAAGGGTTAAGGTGTTGCACAAATGCATTCTGCCTTTTTGCTCCTGTCCCAGACAGTGTAGCTTTTGTTTGGACTTATCTGTCCCGGTCCCTATCTTTGATGCTGTTCAATACCATGCACCAGTAAAATGAATATTCAGAGAGATTGGAGCCAGAGCTGGGACCTGAATTCAGATATCCAGCCCTCTGGACCAGATTGCTTGCTGACCTGATATATTGCTCTGGCTTTCTTTCATTTTTCAAAACAAACAAAACAAATCCCCACCTCTATTGTGCAATTGCAGTGCAACCGAAGAATATCATCATTAAAAATTGACTATATGGCAGTAGCCTCAGGATGTTCATGTGAGCTAGAATTTCAGTAGAAGGGACCAGGCTCTGGGATTCCTGCCGGGGAAAATATGGGTGAATTCACATCCTGCATTTCGAAGAATGAGAGAGGCACGTTTTGCAGTAAGGTAGTAAAAGGCTGGACGGAGATGTCACGTTGCTGTTCAGGAGGGGCTCCTTTCTGAGCAACAGTACCAGTATATCGTTTGCTTTAGATCCTATAAAAATACAAAGTGGTTTTTTTTGTCAGGCTCTTAGCTTTAAAATGGATTCCTGTTGCTATTGCATTTACACTTCCTCTTGGCAATCTAAAGAAATGTTTTTACTGAAGGAAACAATGACATGCATGATTGGTTTGGATATTGGAAGCCACATAGTGATTCCAGAAGCACTTACGCTTTTCTGAGTAAACAAAAGCAATGGTTGCAGGTCTTGCTGGAGAAATTTTATCTAAAATAATTTGAACACTTGCCAAATCGAATGTGTTTCAACAGGGCGCAGAGTATTCTCAGTGCTGAGTAGTACTTCAGAAATTAAGCTGGGAGGTTCAGCACTTTCCAACCGGAGGGCTCAGGTGGGGTTGCAGGCGAGTTGTCCTGATGTGCGGCTGTTGGCAGAGTCCTTATTGAGGAGTTGAACGGCACTATCCACCAGGATTGCGGAAAAAGCAGAGCTCAACTGGCATTGCTGTTTGTCCGCTCGCAGCCCCCATGCCGTGTCCCAGCAGGGACCTTTGGCGCTTTGTGCGGTGCCACTCGCTTATCTAACTGGGGGGTCAGAGAAGTGGGTGTCGGGGAAGAAACCGTAGTGTCATACTGGCTGTTGCACGTACTGGTTTGAAGTTTAATGCTTGGTTAAAGACAGCTTTTGTTGAGCCAAGACCCTTTCAGACTAGCTTTAGGAAAGGTCTGTCTTTTCCTTCTCTGTTCCAGATTTCATTCTGGTAATCAATTTGCTGTTTTACTTGCCATTGATACAGGAGAAAAGACAGTATCTACCTGGAAATTGAAAGCCCCTTACTTCTCCCTGCCCATTCCTCATCCCTATGTAGGAATTAATTTCATTGTTCCTACTGTATCCCTTTAAAGTGCAGAGTAAGAAATGTCTTCAAGGTCACATTCCTCCTTGAAACTAATGATAGTGTTTTTCCTAATCGTGTTACAAGGTCCCTAGTATCATTAGATGTAAGCGTTACTGTTTAGCTTCATTTGATAAGCTGATGAAAGGGGGAGGAAAAGGCTCCCTGATGCAGAAAGGCATTGAAGTATCTACTGTAATGGAACATGTTCAGAAACGTTATAATCTGCTTAACATTGGCATTTTGGTGGCCTGGTGCTGTACCTTTTGTAGAGTGGCATAAAAGGCAGAAGGGATAGCGATCCTGATGGGTACTTTCAAAGGCTGGAATGGCTCATGCACAAAAGCTGTGAACAATTTGAAATTTTTATTGTTTTTTCCCCCCAAGCCTGAAAATGGGAATCTTGTCTATGCTGTGAGCTCCCCCCTCTGGAATCAGGATATTTGTAATAACGTCAAAGACCCTGAAGCATTACAGAAATAAGTATTTCTGGAATAAGGTCAGGGGCTCTTCTTTTGCTAAAATGTGATATTAAGCCTCCAAAACCAGACTGCTGTCAGCACTGCACTGCTACGAACTTCCATCCATTTGGTAATGGGAGGAATATAAAACCATACGTACTGTAAGTTTGACAAAGAGGGTCTCTAGTTCTGATGTCATTTCAAAGATGTCAGTGGCCTTATAAGCTGGGCTTGAAATGGTGGCTGCTGGGTTGATGTCAAAGGGGAACGTGCCCTTTTATCAATGTCTTGGAGTCACTAGGCTTGTTCGTAGAGAAGCCTACATTTGCTGCCCTAGTATTTAGCTGCTCTTTTGTATAAACCCTTCATGCAACTAATTTTATGGGCCGTTTCTCTCTGTTAGGTGCTTTGCCTCTGGGCCACAGTTGTAGATTCCGATGTGGTTGGATCTTGAAGGATTTGGTCAATTAGAAAATGCCAACAGGTGTTTAAAGAGTCAGGGAAACATTTTTTTGTTAGTCTGGTGCTTGTTAAACAGGGTTGTTTGGTTCTATCTTCTTATTAAGACAGTCTGAAAGGAGTGAGATCTAAAAGTCTTCAAGTTAATTCTGACACATGCAAGAGATTACGTACGAATTTACAAAGTGTAGCCTTTTTAAAATGTGATGTCATAGCCATTCCTGCGAGATCTGTTTAAAAGCCTTTTATATATAATGAAGCAACAATACTAGGTTTAGCTATAGCAGACTTTCTTTTTTTAATCCACTTTTACTCCTTCGCATGCCTGGCACTAGTTGGTAAATCACTTTTGTGGATAATGCCTCCTATTAGAGCAGCGTATTACGAAGAGGTGGGTGGAAGTTTCCTGGCTCATCTTCCATTTTTCAAGTCACTGTGGTGAAGTTTTTAATTGATCTGAAAGAAGACAAAGCAACTGGTGGCTATCCAGTTCTGTTGCTCACTTTAATTAACTTTCATGCTCTGGACTGTAAGTATAATAGTCTTCTCCACTGTACACATTTTTTCTTGGCTGATTTTTCTCTCCAGTGCAGCACCGCTGGAGTGGGCTAGCAGTTGCTATAGCTGCTATATAGCTTACAGGAAAAATATATTCTCCTAGGACTGTAGTTTGTCATTAAAAAATGATTCAGACTTAAAATCTAGTTTTAAGTATTAACTCTGCAGTTTTGTATCTAGTTATACAAATATTCAGATCCTTCCAGTTTTTATGCATTAACATGCCTGACAGTATATGAAGATGTGTGCTAATTTGTTTGCTATATAGTCAAATTACCTTGTATGTGAAATAGATGAGTCAGTCTTTCTGGCAGCTGATTCCAGTGTCTGTATGACCCAAGGCAAAGGTCTCTGGTCCTGGAGTCCCTTATTCAGCCTCTGAGATAGTCCCGAGTGCAGCTGCTGTTCACTCAGATTATAATTTGAACCCAAAGTTGGATGAGATACTTCTTTATTTTGTAATATTTTGGCATAAAGTATCCTATCACGGATCCCACTTAGGTCTGTTTGTGACTGCTATACAGCTCTCTGTGCAAGTGCAACAAAATTCATATATCCCTGCAAATGAATTGAAATCAGAGGCTGGAATCCTACTTAATTGGAATAAATCACAAGTCAGATTTCGAATGGGGCTCGGACTTCTGTCTGACTGACGTATTCAGTTTTTATATTTGTTGTAACGAGTCTGTAGGATATGAATATGGGAGGTAGATTAATTACCAGCAGCAGTACGAGAGAGGGAGCACAGGGCTTGAACTGCTCCATCAACGTGAACGTCCTGGGTAGCTCAGGGTTCAAGTTCAGGAGCAGAAAGCAGCACGCCTGGATGCTCTCAGTAGTATTCGGCACCAAAACACAGAGCAACAAGCTGCTCACAGAGCACTGTACAGATGTAATAATTTACTCCTGACGAAGAAGTTTTTATACTTTTGACTGGTGATAATTGATGGGCTGTACCCTCTAGGGAAATAAATCTCTGCAAGTCAGATTTATGAGGACCCTTATGTTTGTTTGGCAGCATGACGCTTGTTACAGGGATAAACTGAGCAAACAGGAGAAAAGCTGACATGTTGAAAAATGTAGTATCCTATTTCTCAGCAGGACTCCTGCAGTTTTAGAGCCATAAAACTTTCCTTCTTGTTGTTTGGGATAAGTGGCTTGGAGAACTTGAATTTTTGGGGGAGCTGAGGATCGGGAGACGTACAGGTGTTTCCTCAGGAAAGAATCCCAAGGTGTTTTTGTTCTTCTGTGCTGTAGGGATATTGCATGTTTTTGTCAAGTGCCTGATTAAGTTTGACATTTGAAAATAGAACTTCACGCAGAAATAAGTACTGTACTTCTGAGTATTTAATTAAGATGTTTAGTTCCTGTCAAGGCTGGTAGTTTCTCTTTCCTGTTAAGGGCAATACGTCTTCAACTGCTGAAATTTCAGAAACCTGTACTTAACCTTTAATCGTCATTCCATTTACATAGAAATCTGATTAACAACTTTTAAAGTTCAGGAGCTGCGAGTAAATGCAATTAAAGCCCTTTTGGAGTCTGTTATTAAGAGCTGGCATTTAATGAAGACTGAGGACACACTACTGTTACCATCTACACTATAGCAGGATGTCTTAAGCAATTAGTTGAAGGCATGGAATACATGAAGTGTGCTGTATTATCCATAAGTTAACATGGTAGGTATTTAAACAGCATGCTGCCTTTTCCTCCCTTTGCTGCTGCTGTATTGTATGTGCCAGTTTGAGTAGCAGAAGCTCAGATCAGTTGGGTTAAGCGTAGCGCTGTTTTTCCTGTGCGTTAGAATTGCACATTACTTCCCCGAGACAGAGGGTGCTCTGAAAGGTGGGTGTATAGCAGACACTAAACGTGAGTGAATATATCCTCTTTCTTTGTGATTTAAAAATGTTTAGCTTTACTTCAGTTTATAAACATAAGTTTCTAACTGTATCCTCCCCACCTCCAAAATGTGCAGAACCAGTGAAGCTTAGCTAAATTATAATTGCAGAGCAGAAATCTGCACTCAATTACCTGTTTAACTCTTACGCTCCTCCTTGACCTTTTTATATGCTACAGGAACAAAAGAAAGTCCAGTCAAACTGAAAGACAGCGTGTTTTCATCTTGCAGGAAAAGACTTCATTTTGTGCCGTCTGTGAAGCAGGTGGTAATTATGCCTTTCTGATGAAGTTCATTGCTTTTTGGTCCATTTTAGAATACAGTTGGCTAGTTATCCATCCTCTGGATTGTACTGGACCATATGTATTTTACAAGTTCTCATCAATCATACCAGAAGAACCATGTGCTAAAGATACCTGTATGTGTGTTTATGGGTGCATATATATCTGCACAGATACACACATGTACTTATACGCACACACGTGTATGTTTCTATATAGTCATCAAACAGTCCTAGCAATTACAGGTTACTGCCCAAAGGCCAACGGGGTTTACTTGTCAAAAATTGCAAAAGGATTTCTTTTTTTTCCGAAGCATTGTGCAATATTCAACCAAAACCCTCCAAACTGTGTAAATGTGTAGGTTTCGTTGTTTCCAGTTGTCGTCGTGCAGATGAAATGCCTGCTTTACTATGGAAACATGCATCCGAACGTGGATTTTCTTAGGAGGAAATGAATAATCCCACCTGTCTTCCTGTGCCGCCCACCTTCATTCTGGTTTTTTTGTTTTGTTTTGGTGATAAGGGCCTGATACTAAAATGAGAAAGCGGCCTGGTTACTTGGATAATTTCTGCTAGCATAATCTGTATTTGCAGAACAGCTGATGTGCCTGGAGAAAATTAAATGCTGTTTTGTTTTATGACCCAGTTATTCAAGTTGACTATTGGTAGCTTAAATCAATGTGTCATCAGTATTTGTTCCTCTTTTATTAAAATAAATAAATAAAACAGCAGAACTGCTGGGAAAGCTGGAAAAAAAGACATCCCAGCTCCCGTTCTCCTTTATGAAGGCCAGATGACTAAATTTCAATGAAAATGTCTTAAAACTTTATATGTCACTAAACTGGAGACGACCTTCATTGTGTACCTTTGTATGAGCTGGTACTGGATTGTTGGTTATATGGATATTAAAGCCACTAAGGTTAGAAAGCAATTGCAAAGCCCACCTTGAGGACTTGGAAAAGAGGCAGCCCTCTTTTAGCGTCACATGAGTGCTCACAACTTGCAGAAGATAAGGTTACCCACTGTAGGCTCTCAGCAGCTTTTTCTTTTAGCTGCTTATTTTCTGAGCCACAAGTATGTTAAGATGAAACTTCTAATATTAATGCGGCACAGGGGAGTGCGGTAAAGTTAGTAACGGTAAGACGCCTTTTATCGCGTGTGTTTGTCAGCGGTAAGACACAATCTCTCATGCTCTCAGCAGCTGAGAAAGTCAGCGGATGCAAACCTTGCCCTGTACAAGTCAGCAACGTTTGTCTCGGCACTTGTAGTGGGACCAGGGTTTCACTTTAAATCTGTTCAGTCAGATAATGATACGTCAGAGGGGTGTTGATACATCAGAGGGTTAATTAGTGAACACTTGCAGAAAACACCGTGATTTAAATCATTATGTTGGGCATTTGTTACTCAACCAAAGTCCCTTTCCTGATAGATGTGTAAGCTGTTGTGGCAGCTTGCATAAAGAGTGGCAAAATGAAATGAGGGCTGGCCAGTGCTGGCTGGTTCGAGGAACCTCCAGCCTGATGCTGACAGCTGTGACGGCACGTAGCAGTTTCTGCTTTTGCTGTGCTACCAACTGTGAAACCCATTATATTAGTGTATATGTCTCAAGTGACTTCAGCTCATCCGTACACCAAGTAGAGTCAGAGCCTGTGGTGCTGAGGTTATAAAGTCCATGCATGTATTATCAAAAGCTTGTGAAATGAGAAGGTTCTGGTTTTAAACTCTCCAAAGCAATCCAAGCAGGTGGACGATTCATTGCCAATAAAAACAGCTTTTAAGAAGTTGTGTTTTTAAAGTAGTTATGAGGTTTGTTCCCTCCCTGCCTTCCTCCCTGGAGGTAGATGCACATTCACAGGTCTACAGTAATAGTTGTGCTAATTGACAATTAGCGTTGATAATGAATGTAGTAGCACTGGCAATGATAGTATTATCTAAATAGTTCTGGGGTTATTTTTTACTTTTTCCCAAAAATGGAAAACAAAAGGAATTATTGCTTCTTGTACAATAATGGAATTGGGCGATGCCTGGAGAGAATTAATTCTGGAAGGGTTTTTATTATTATGTTTCAGTTAAATTAATTTCATGGGCAACAAGAGGATTAGATAAAGCAGGTTGTGTAGCATTAAATAGCATTCACGGCACCTAGAAATTGTTTCTGTTCTTTCAGACTTACCTTATTGCTTCGTTCTTTGTTGTATTTGCCACGTGTGTATTCGGCTCCTGTTCTTGACATGGTACAACTTACGCAGAAAGCTCAGTGCTCTTAGAATTCAATTAACTGTTACTTTTTTTTTGTTAAATTCCACAATTACTACAGCATTTTAATTATTAAGAATTTTGATACAGCAAATTACTGGGTAATTAGCTATAGACTACTGTCTCGCATAGAGTGCCACTGCTTTTCTTGCCTTATTCTGGCACTTTGCTAGTAGTTACCTCCCGTCTCCAGAGCTTCAAGAGTGACGCCTCATTTCATATGTTTACAAAGAAGTAAGTGCATGTCACAGTAGTGCATCCTACTTGAACTCCCAGCTTTTTTTTTTTTTTTCCCCAGGATTCATTTGCAGTTGCTTTCATTGCCCCTGAAATCATCTATAGCTGGATTTCATCATCTCTGAGGAATGTTGTGCCTTTCCTTAATGCGTGCACCGTTGTTTGCTGTCACCGGGCATCTCCGTGCAACCCCATTGAACTAGGGGATGTAGGATAATTTGAATCTGCTGTTCTGTTTTTAACCAGCTTTCCTCATTGAAATCCCATTAGGAAATCTCTCTTCTGCTTTGTAATCTCAGCTTCTGATTCCTCTTGCTAGGTCTAACTAAAATGTAACTCCAGAGTCTTCTCAGAGGCTGATACAACTCAGGAGGAGTCCACAGTGTATCAGTACAGCCGAAATGCCAACGTTCCTGCAGCTGCCCAGTGTGTCAGAGCAATAAGCTCAAAATAAATCTTGTTTCCAATTGCCAGTACTGCATAGCAAAATACTAGAGACGTTCTCAGATGGTGAGAGAATTCTTTGTGTGGTTTTTTGTACTCTTAGTGTTTCTTCAAAGTACAAGCGAGGTGGCCTTCATCTGTAGTTTCATGCCCCATGGTTACCAAAGGCAGGCCTGGGTGAAAAGTGTCCGCTAGCGCAAAGCTGTTCACCAAACACGTTACCAGTAGCCGTTTTCATTTCCTATATCAACTCGAAATGGTAACTAGAGGTGCTGTGCAGCAATAGTACTTTGAACACTAATGGTTCCTTCATGCAGGAGCCCCAGAGCTGGCACTGAAAGGTGTGACGGCTTTATTAAGATCCCCAGTATATAAGGAGCTGTTGCGATCTTCTCGTCTGACCTCCACATAAAACAAGCTATGGTACTTTCTTGGATTAATTCCTGTTTGAAAGAGGGCACATGCTTTAGAAAGGCATCCAGTCTTGACTGAGGGAAATAAAAAAAATCAGTGACAGACAATACAGTGTAACCTTTGATGTAAGCGGTTAATTATCCTCTGGAAATGTATGCCTAACCGTTCATCAAAGCCTGTCCAGCTTCAACTTTCCAGCCTTTCAATTTTTTTTAAAAATTCATTAGTGAAGGGTTTTTTTCATCAGTTCTGTGCCCTCTGTGTTGCATGCTTGCAGACTGATCCAGTAACCTCTTAGCCTTCTCTTTGCTAAGCTAACAAGACTGAGCTCATGGCTTCTTGGTGTTTTGCTATAAGTCGTGCCTTCCAGCCTTTTAATAACTTCCAAGCTTCTTTTGTGCATCCTTTCACCCGCTTTTTCCCTGATCTAACTTTGTTTATGAATGCCAGGGTTTCATTTGGCATTCCAGATGTGAGACCAATACAGAGCAATGCTGTAAACTTTTACTTCTGACAAAGCTCTCTGCTTTATATAGCCATTTCCAATTAGCTAATTAATACCCATTGTCACAGTGGGACCTTCTCTGCTGTTGATTATCTTCAATATTCCCAAATTTGCTAGAATCACAGCTTTACACAATAATCCTATAGATCATGACTTTAATATTTTTCCCTATATGTAGAGATTTACTTCTGCTGACATTGAAATTCTTACAGTAGATTGATTATATTGTGAAAAATAATACTAATAAAAAAGAAAATTATATTATTCTGTTAATGCTGTGTTCACTTTATTATTTACCATTTTTTGCCCAAAACATTATAATTTACAAACCTTCTGTAGTCATTATTTTTAGAGCAATTTGAAATGGGAAAAGTTCTGGTCCATTGAGTCCAGAAAGGGGTTGCTGCAGCCACTCTTGTATGTGCTTTCATTGTCTGATTAAGCTTCTTCTAACTACTATTGTTTTAAAAATGAAGGTGGACCAAACTTAGCCTGAAAATGAATTATTTCTATCCAACGGAAGAGAAGGGTTCTGGAATAATCTTGTATTTCCCTTGGAATACAGAGGACAAAAGGAAAAGAGGAATTAAGATTTCCAGGACCTTGCAAAATCCAATATCGGTGGTTTCCTCATTTCTAGTTGTATGTTAAGGATCTTGTGTGCCTGTCCGTTTTTCTTTTAGGAGATGCTGTGTTGACTTTTAGTGTTTTGGCTTTTGTCAGATCTTTGGTGGAAATACAACTTTCTTTCTCTCTGTTTATTTAAAGCTAAATTTGTCATCATTGTAAGAATACTGGTTAGCCAAGATCTCTGTTCTGTAAATCCGTGTCGCTGGACGTGAGTTCTGTTATTCTCCCTTAATTCTTTTTTAATAGAGTCTTCTATCATCTGTTCTGTGATTTTTGTCGCTGATCAATATGAGGTGGAGAGGCCGGTAATTACCTGGTCATCCCATTTACCCTTGCAAAATTCATGGTATGGTATTAGTTTTCATGTGATTTTTCTGGACCCCCCAAGTATGTGAAGGCATAATGAAAATCAGTGTTGATGGTATAGAGTTTGCAACTGTCATGATTTTCTGACAGAGCGAACAGTTCACACTGCAGCATCCAGCTTAATTCAGAGTATATGAGGATATGAAATACCTATTTACAGCTTTTAATTGATGGAATGGTGCTTATTCAGAGCCCATGCCTTCTATCTAAAACCTCACAAGAGTACAAATAATGAACGAATTTAGCTGTCACCCTGTGGCCAGGCATGTTTTATTGCCCATGCTTTGTTGGTAGGTCAGCCTTGAGCATGATAAGACATAACGACTTACTTACACAACTTCTCGTGGGGCTCAGCCAAAGAATAAAAATGTGGATCTGGAGAGTCACAGCAAGTGCAAGCAGCAGTCAGACGCAGAAGCAAATTTGTTCTTGCCCAGTTGCAGCTCAGAAAGACAGTGTAGTGCAAGCTGTTATCAGATCAACGTGGTAGACAGGCTACACATACTGATATGACCTTTTGAAATTTGAGAATTTAATTAAGCCTCCAAATCCATAAATATTGCTTTTTTAATAAAACATTTTATATTAATTTTCATTTCCAAAGAGCAGTTGGAAAAAGAGTGCTTTGTTCTCTTGCTTTATGTATGGCTTTATTTGTGTGACATTGATGTAAATATACTACATGGATGGCAGAATTGAACCATGGAACAGAAAGTCAAAGTCCTTGTTATAGATGAATGGGATGTTGCAAACTTTACAGTCACTCATAAATCTTGCAGTACGTCCATGTGATTAATGTCTAACAAGGTCTTTGATTGATGGCTTAGCAACTACTAATCAGGTGTTATGGGACCAAATCATGAAATCCCTTACTTCGGTGGTTAAGGAAAGCTCTTGTTCGCTTAGATAGGCAGGAAAATGTCTGGTTTTTCTTTTCTTTTAAGTGGATTTTAAAGTTCTAGCTTGCTGTGGTTTTTAATAAGTACACGGCCAGGCCACAACTTCTAACATTGAAATGTGATACTTACTAAAATCCTCTACTAGGACTATGAGAGCAGAACAACTGGATAGCTTTGACTGTCCAGACGTGGGGAATAAATTGAGGCCGATGACGCTGGGTGAAGGCCATGCATTGCACAGCTCAATGAGAAATGAAAACTTCAGGCTGTTTTTTGAGGCAAGTAGCTGGCAAGATTTTTGAGGCTGGCCCACATGTTATTGTGTTGCTTAAAAATTATAAACGTTTTAATCTTCATGCTGCAGTTATAAGCCAAATCTACTGTGCATTGAAGATGTCTCCTGTTGTAACTTCTCTCTCGCTTTGCTGTGTATTGTAAGTGCTCAGCCATGCTTACACTTAATTACTTCGTTCTGAAGAATTTGTGTAATTGTTGAATACAGGGCACTGGAGCAGAAAGAGCTTTGATCTGTCTAGCACGGTTTCTGCTATGCCTGAGTTTTATAACTTAAAGATAAACTTTGAGAATAGTTATCAAAACCAGCTATTTTCACTGCTTTTCCAGCTTTTTACTTTTTCAGAGCCTTGCGTCTAACCATCCCGCCCTGCCTATCTAGTAATACCATAAATTAACAATTTCCTTTTCTTTTTCCTAATCTGTGGCATTTTCAGAACTGTTCTGAATATCTAACCACAAACTCATCTTTTATTTCTCTATTTCACTTTTTAACCAACAGGGATAATTCATTATGTTCCTAGCTCAAACCTCTGTTGGCTTATTGTAATCTTGGAGCCAAGTACTGTATTACACGCTTTACATTTCCTAGTCCTGGATATAAAGTGACACCAGAGTCGTGGAATCCGTTGTAAATAGGTTTTATCCATAATGGGAGAACAAATTGCTAAGTGTTTTTCTTTTTTTTTTTTTTTTTTTTTTAAACTTGATTAAGTTTGAGGGTTTAATTACATTTTTGTGGCGATTTTAGTGTTGTTAATTCAAGTAGAGAAGATGAAATGCAAATACGCGAATACAAACGGATTTGGTAAATTACTGTTAAAAATTAGCGCAGTAATTATTTTTACTCTTTACAATAAGCATGCGTTTTAAAAGTTTGCGCTCAGGTAAAGTTTTAATTGAGATGTTTTAGGAGTTGAAGTTTCTTTGTATTTTTTTTTTTCCCAAGCTATCCTGAATTGTTTCTAATTAGGAGCATGATACCACTTGCCTAGATATTTATTCCTGTGTAAGGCGTTTAAACTTAGACACCACAGTACTGATGTATTCCTTTCATTACAGACACCTGTCTTTGATGGGCTTAGACTAGCTAATTATTAAAATGGAACACATTACTAATAGCCTCCAAGAAGGTAGAGTTTTCTGAAAATAGAGACTTTCTGAATGCACTGACACAAGTTAATTTTTAAGGGGTTTCTTTCTGTCTTCAGACAGAAGGAAATTAAAAGTGAATGACTTTGAATCTGTTTCTGCTTCTGCGATGCGGAGCTGCTTAAACAGCATCAAATATCGGGCCACCACTTAGGGCTGCAAGGGTTTCACAAAGGGGACCCTGGTCTCAAGCAGGGACCCCCCCAACCCCTTATGGAGTACACTGGAGGCAAATCAATCCTAAACTACGCTGGCAGAACTGATGGCGGTGGGAATTCATATTTTCAATGGTAAAAGAAGCATGGTTGGTTTGGGAGCTATGAAAGGGCAATTTTTGCAGCATTCCCAGGATTTTTTCCAACAGCATACGTGACCTGCAGCACATGCACCCAAACACACGCGTGGATGTTTTATATTTCTACATATAAATATATAGAAAATATATAGGCATACATACACATGTATAATATACGCTTTTGTAACTGAACAGATCAATATTGCTAACCTTTATGTTTTTAAGAGCTGTGGTATGTACTCAGTCTGTAAAGGCCAGCCAACAACCCACCCACCATCTCCCTGTTGCTGCTGCTGAGAGAATCAGTTTTGGGAGGAGTGGGGACTTCTTGCAAGATACCTTTGGTACCATCTGGGTTTTGTAGCAGATTGAGTTGGTCAAGTAATGTGAAATGAGCTTTTACCAAATTAGTGACAGTGGCATATAGGTCACTGGGATCACATTTCTGAAAATAAAGCTAGGTTTCTGTTAATTAGAGTTTTTGAGATTTTTATTAATTTTCTAGTCGTACAGAATACCTAAAGATCCTAGACATTCAAGTTACATTATAATGCTGTTTTATTTCGAATGCTGAGCTCCCCTTCCTTCTGCTGGCAGATGCTGCTGACAGAATATCTGGATATGAAGAACACTCGCACTGCCTCAGAGCCGTCCACCCAGCTTAGCTACGCCAGCTCTGGGAGAGAATTTGCAGCGTTCTTCGCAAAGAAGAAACCGCAAAGACCTAAAAACCCTTTGTTCAAGTAAGTGCTGGGATGATGTTAAAGCTGTTCCTAAGCTGTCTTTGGTCCCTCAAGTACTGCACGACGCTGGCTGCTAATCGTGGTTTTACAGTGTGAGAGGAGTGTTAAGTTTCGAGGTGGAGATTTAATGCCCAAAGCTGAAGTCTCGGTATGATCTCTGTTACGGATTCATCACTGGTTTTTAGAGCGTAGCTCTTTCCAGGGCTCATCCTGGGACTGGGATCCCATTATACAAGCTGCTGCAAAGCATGCAGTGATACATTACACCTGTCTTTGTCCACGGTAAATTCAGGACCTGTTAAGGAGAGCGATAAAGGAGACTGGACAAAGAGAATTAAGATAACTGTATAATTACTAGATAGACTAAGTGGTTAATCCTATCACTGACTCCTTTAATTCAGAGTTCAGCGTGGAAAGAATTAAGTGGCTGGGAGGAGAGTGTGAGAGAGAGGGTGAGAGGCTAGGTGGCCAAGGGAAGGATTTGGGGGAAACAAATTTGATGTGCAAGAATAAGAAGTGAGGAGGAGTTGCTGGTAAGCAGCACTGTTAGGAGAGGAGAGATGGTCTTGTTATTACACCTAGATTCAGGGAAGCTGTGCTGAATTTTCACCTCTTCCCATAACTACATGTGCTGGTCATTCTCTTTGGCCTCTTGAGGATTTTGGGAGATACCAAAATGTGCTGTTTTGGCCGTGGGTGCTCCAAGTTCAAAGATCACAGCTTCCTCAGCTCTGCCAGCATAACTGTGTGTGTGGCTGCTCCCTAACTCAGTACTGCCAAAATAAACTTTTAAATGTGGGGTTTTTTTCCTTTTTTTTCTTGCAATGAGATTGTTGAAAAACAGTTGGTGAGGGAACAAGCAAGTTTCACGGTAGATTTGAGGGAACGGTGGATTGGAGCGGTG
Organism: Fregata magnificens; assembly: GCA_013389945.1. Lineage (NCBI taxonomy): Eukaryota > Metazoa > Chordata > Aves > Suliformes > Fregatidae > Fregata > Fregata magnificens. Next base: position 321,092 of record WAAD01032127.1, on the reverse strand, counting down.
GTGAGGAGTACCAGCAGCTTGAGGCATTAACCTTTTAACCGTGCTCAGCTGCAGCAGGAGCAGTGTATCTGATGGGTCCTCAGCACCCCTCTGGACTATAAGCTGCTGCAGGGCTTGGGCTGTCTTTCACTACCCATCTGAGCGGTGCTTAGCCTTATGAAGCTCTGCTCTCTGGAGTCGAGAGAGTCCAAGGTTAAAAAAATATAGTGGAATATTTGCTGGAGGGGGAACGGTTAGAAGCCGGTGTTTTCGCCCTTTATTTTGCTGGAGATGGGGATCCATGAAGTCTGGGTGGCTTTTTTTTAATAAAGAAGCCCTCATTTGTGATTGGAGGTAGATCATTATACGGTGGGGAAGTAATGCAGGAACTTCAGTAATGGGGAAGTAATGCAGGAACTTCAGTAATGGGAAAGACTGAGAGTAATCGGCTGTTTCAGGCAAGTGGGAGGGGAGCTTTGTGCTCTGCATCNTAAAACTTATTTCTCGATTATCCAGAACTCCCTGTGCTTTGCCCCATGGGCATGTGTGTCTGATGGTTGCATTCTCATAGGACCTAAGGCCCCAGTTAGAAATGGAAGTCTTCTGCACTGCCTTCTCTCCCTCACACAGGATGAGCTGTCTATGTAATCTTCTGTTATTAGAAGGTTAACTGTTGCCTGGAGGATTTCAGACGTGCGTCCTGCCCCTGTCAACCCATGGTTATTTCACACAGCCCCCCTACCCCCCCCACCCCTGCCTTTTTTTAACACTCCCATGGCTCTATGGCTTGAGAATTACACTCTTGGAATTTACTCTGCCTTGCAGATGTATATTGGAGCAAAATAGGGCTGCTTGCCTTTTCATATTGTGTCTGTTCTTGGGTGTACTTGGACCATTTAAGTTTGAGGAATAAGGATGCTCTGTTTCACCTACAGCAGTTTAAAGCTGTATATTAGTTTGTCAGCAGAGAGTGAAGGTGGGTGTAATTCTTTAAAGTGAAGGTGTGTAACCTCATAGGAGCGGCATGTCTCTTGCCACTCATGGTCTTGTCACCAAGTCATTGCCAGCACCGCAGTGACAGCAGCACTTATTGGGATCTCTTATTTGGTTATCTGTCTTCTGTCAGCTGTCACTATATCTATGGAAATCTCTGCTGAAATGGAATTTCTCAGTCCACTGAGGGATGTACATGTTTGATGGAGAGTTATTCTTGTCTCCTCTCCCATCTTCAGTGCTTTTCGTGCGAGGCTGCAAAGCTCTTTTCTTGCCTTTCCATTAGCTCCGTCCAAATCAGAGGAGCCTTCCACTTGTCATCAGAAAATCTACATTTAATTCCTCACTTCAGAAGTCTCTTAGGGCAGGGCTCCACCTTGCGTTTTACTCACAGATGGATGCAGGTGTTTGTGCTGTGATAGCTTGCTGTAAGCTAATTTTATAAATACTAAGTACTTTCACTAGTTGTGTGTTCTAGCAATAGTGGGAAGAATGAGGACTCCTCAATTGTGTCCCGCTGTCTGGAAATCAGTAGCTAGCATTTGGAATAGACTTTGAATCGTCGTTTCCCTATCTTTAAAATGGGTGTAATTTAAAGAAAAAACAAGTCATGATGTATTTAGTTGTTTAATGTTGGCTTAAAAAAAGAAAACTTCAGATGAGGGGTACTTTGGGAATTCAGATAGTTCATGCCATCATAAACCTGGCCGCCTTCTCTCCCAAAAGGTAGCCAAGTGCACGTTCAGGTTGCTAGCTCCCTACAGATCAGATTTGCAAGATGGAAATTGGGCATTGGTGGGAAAGGAGTGAATTGTACAAGCAGAGGTTGAACACCCAATACATTAGTCTCAGGCTTGGCTGTAATTATGTGTAATTCTATGTCAAACAAAAATATTTTGAAAGCTTTGCTGTAGGAGGATCAGCATGGGGAAGGGGGTTACAAGAGTAGAGGAGTTAAGCGTAAATAGGAACGTGGGAGGAGAGCAGATCAAGGAAACAGCAGAGGAGGGGAAACAGGGGACAGAAACTGGATGGCTGTGGGAAAGAAGTGAATGTGATGAGATCCTGCAGCAAAAGCCAGTGCAGGGCTCTGAGGAATAATCTTGAGTCGCTGTCTCAAGGAGGAGACTGAGGTTTATTGCTGTAGTTTGCCTTGACCTGAAGCTTCTGGTTTTGATGCCTGGAGAAGATCTCTGGGCCATGGCGATAATGTTATGCTTAATATCTCACTAGGGGCAAAAGGGAACACATCATAAATGCAGATCCAAGAATTTACTGTTCGTTCAATTAAAGTCTTAAGCATTTGTTGTATTTTGATAGATTGTTATTAGTTCAGTTGCAATAATACTAACACTTGCAGTCCAAATTAAAGCAGAAAAGCCTCATTAATAGTAATAACCTTAACACTGTTGCACAAGAAAGCTTACAAATGCTTGCCCCTTTTCTCTGGTGTGATGCTTGTGTTTCCAGTGTCCCATCTGATGTCTGATGAAGACCCATCAACATCTTGAGGTCTTCACCTTGAGGAGTTTGATGTTAGTGAAAGATGTCTTCCCTCTAAGTCTTGTGTCCACTTTGGCTATTTGATGAAGATGCTTTGTCCCCACTGCCTGCTCCCTTCTCCCTGGTCCCCAGCACCAGTGGCAGAGCTGCCCAGCGCCCAGCCCGGGCACACAAAGGGCTGGTGTTTGCTGGGCAGTGCCTGCCCGGGGCGGCAGCCCTTGGCCATGCAGGGTGTCCCAGCACTGAGCTCAGGCAGGTTGGGCACGAGGCCCTTGGCCGTGGGGCACTTGTGATGACAGGGACACCCAGCTCCAGCCATGGCAAGCCCAGAGCTGTCCTGAGTCCTTGTGGTGTCAGGTCAGTGCCCAGTCTGTGGCCTTTTACTATCAGTGGCAAAAATCATGTTTATGGGTTGGAAAGTAGTTGGAAAGTATTTGTCTCTGCCTCTCAGATTGGTCCTTGTGGACTATTAGAGCCATATGACAAATACTTAGTAATTTATTGTTCCCTAGTTTCCAGGAGAATGTTAGTTTTAAATTGTTATTAAATTAAAAGGTCAGTTAGCAATTTGGATGGTGCTAGCCTATGACTTTGGTTTGGATTGTACCAGGTTTTGGGACCATTCTTACTTAAATGCCTGGGTGCTGCCAGCTGATAGAGCGGAGGAGCATGTCTGTGCTTTGCAAGCAGGTCTGTGTCACGGGTGGCTGCTGGTAGAGCTGTGTTGATCCGAGGTGCCAGAATGTGGTGCATCAGTGATGGAGTTCTATAGGAAAAATGTGCTTTTGTCTGCCTTGATAATTTTGCTCTAACATGCAGGAAAGTCCTTTTGGTTTAGAGCTGTCTGGTGCTTACAAGAAGGGTGTTTCTATGGATGGCTAAGTGACTGGATTTTTTTTTTTTAATTACAGGTTTGAGTCCTCCTCCCATGCTATTAGCATGAGTGCCTATTTGCGTGAGCAGAGAAGGGAACTGTACAGCAGAAGTGGAGAACTGCAAGGTGAGGAAATAGATAATGTGCTAGTTTGGATAATTCTCTTTTGCAAGAGCTTGAATATCCTGTCCAAGGTACATCAGGGTATTAATACCTCTCTACTTTGTCACACAGGCTGTCTAAATCTCTCCAGTTTTTAAGCTCTGTTTATTTATTCTTGTTATGTTGTGAAGCAGTAGGCTTTCTCTTTTTTTTTCCCTCTGCATTTTCAGCTAGAGGTCGAGGTCTTAAAAGATACTAATAAAACAATGGGTAAAATGCAAACAATCTCACTGTAAGCGCTGCTTTTGGATACTTGGAGCTAATGCCTGCTCCCTTATCTGCAGTTTATTTCCTTACATCATATCCTGAATATGATACTTACTCTGGATTGCTTTGGGAGCTAAGCCCAGTCATCTCATATTTGAAGTTGCAAGTTTCTGTTCTGTGGACTAAAGTGACCAGTTCTTTGTCTTTTGTATAACCCTTGAAGATGAAGAGTTGCAGAGTGTTTAAAAATGGTGAATTTGAAGAGTTGGCCTACTCTTGCTGGTTTATATTGCTTGTGGCAAGTGCTGTGTATACACAGAGAAGTGTTCTCTCCTCTGAGCATGGCATCATTTCACGATTTTTTTCCTGAATAGTCTAATTCACTAAAGTGTTGATTTTCGGAGCAAAATCAGGGGAAGATCTTAAGGCTGTCATGATAATGTACAGCAGGACTAAATTCTTTTGTAGTGTCTATTCTAGTTTCTTACTGGGCTAATCATAACAAGAAAATAATATATACTCTTCAAATACTACAGTGATGGACAAGGGTAAAATTTCTCCTTGAAATCTTACCCATGATAATTTTCAGTTGGCTTTTAATTGAGGATGTTTTATAATTTACAAGAGAATTTTTGGATGACTTTGTGTTTCCTTCCTCCTTTTACAACTTAGCTGTCCTCAGTGACAAGTTAAACCCCCAACAGTGCGAAAAGAAGCCTTGAGAGACGTACAGTGTTCTTGTGGACAGATTGCTTCACTTAGGTGACTCTACAAAGATGATCTTAATACTGATGATTAAGGATATAATGATTCGCTCTGTGGTGAATATTCAGATACTTCTGGATGGACTGTGAAGGAAGAATCTGAGATAAAGATGTACTGAAGTTGACAGTTGCCTGCACTATGATCTGACAGCATATAGGAATAAAACAAAGTGGAGATACCTATCTTTTAAATTATGGTATCACCATTTATAGACACTTGGAAGGTGTTTAGCTTACAGCTCTTTACCTTTTGAGACTCGGGTTCTCACCTTTAAAATCTGTCACATGCTCTTGTGCCCAGGATTCACTGAGAGAAGTTACCCAGTTCAGCAGGATGTTGTAAAGTGTAAGCTGTTATGTTGCACCATCATTTTCTTATACCAGTGGGCAGCAGGAGTTAAGTAGTTACTTCTCCACAGTTAATAGCTCTATGTTACAAACTGCATGGGACAAATGTGGGTTCAAAGCCAAGAATTTTGAAGGTGTTGAGAGCACCAAGTTTGGAGCAGTGGTGGGGCCATCAGGGAGCCTGCAACACTTGAATCAAAAATTTCAGGTCTCTTTGGGGTGAGTCCTATTGCCTTCTGTTGTTCCCAGTTGCCTCCACACCCTGACGTGACCAGTTGTCCACGTTGCTGCTTTAAAAACACAGTAGAGAACAGTATTGACTCACTCCAGGTCTGTGTCCTCTTCCACGTACCTTGTGGCTGAGATCTGGGTGTTTTTGTGGCTACCGTTGCTGTTAGGCTGAACTGAGGATTTGGTTTTAAATAGCTCCTGTCCTGGGTTCAGAACTCATTACTGATGGGCACAGCCAGATTTCATGAAAGAATGACTCCTTATTGATATAAGACAAATCTTGAGGCAACATTTGTCGTGAGCAGGAGATTCTGAGCATTTTCAAGAGAGGAGGATGCAAAACAGAGCTATGCAGACTTCCAGCTGCTGAGCTAGCGCAGGGTTGGGAAAGAACAAAGCCTATGAGCTGACAAAGAAGTAAAGGACAAAATATAGGAATTAGTGTGGAAAGGAACAAGATTATATTGCCCTTTCTGGATGAATTGAACGAGCTTGAACGTGATGCAATAGGTGACAAAAAGTCAATGTAGGGAGTCAGTAGGGACAATAGATGAGATGACTTTGCTGAGAAATCTTTGCAGTTTAACCATCAAGAAAAGTTTCCCTTTGAACTTTATGTTAAAAATGTACTGTCCTCTCTTTCTGTGATAAGCTGCTGTTCCCTTTTAGGTAGCTCATTCATCTTCCCGAATGCCAAACCACAGCAAGATCTGCATTTTGATTTTTTTATTTTTTTTTCTTTTACCCCTTTTAAAGAGAAATACCATTTAATTGTTCAATCAGGTTACTGGAAGGCAGGCATGTGACACTCTCTTCTGTGAATGCCACACAGTTTCTCTTCCTGACAGCCTTATCCGCAGGGATGATTTTTCAATGGCAGCGGGGGGACGGTGGCTTGTTAGGAAATCTGTTTCCTGAAAAGATCTTCAAAGAAACATATGCATTAAAAAAAAAAATCTTATAAAAGTTTGGCTCATGCCAACTTTTTGAAATAAGAATTTAATTTAAATAGCCTTAAAATGTGTGAAGATCAGAGTGATGCTTTGTCATTAACCTCCTTCATTTGGACTGAAATAGTGCAGTGCATAAGGCACACATTATATCCCGGTGGGAGAAAGGGACATGCTGTAAGTGATTTAGAGATGGAAGGATTAATACTTGTGTCTTATTCCACTGAAGTTGGAGGAGGAAGACTTAGGCCGTGGATTTTTCCCTTGAGGTTGGACACGCAAGTTGTTTGACAATTGTCATTAAAAAGAGGGGGGGGGGGGGGAGCAAGTACATAACTGAAATATCTCCTTCTAGACTACCACAGATGTGGTGCCCCAGGTTGTTGTCGGAAGTACAATGTCAGAGGTGGTTTCTTCTGTACAAAACAAGTAATGATCATCGTTAAGCTTCTCATGTCTTTTTTTTTCCCCAAGAGCACGTCTTGGCCATGTGCTGGTGGGGCAATTTACATTTTCCTTGTTGGAGCCCTCCTGCCATTTGTCAAATATGATGTTCTTTTTATAGACTGTCTTAAATAATGGGGGTATATTTTAAAAACAAGTAAGTTTATTCTATGAGCAGCTGAATGACTGAAGCCTTGCTCATCTCAGATGTGTCTCCTTTTCTCCCTTAATGCCCTTCCTTCATTAGCCACGCTTCTCACCGTGTCTCTAAACCTGCTTCATCCCCCTCACTTCTTTCTTCCTGTCGCCCACCAGTGCCTGCCTATGTCCCCAAACCACGCACTGAGCAAAAAGCAGCATGTACCATGGCTGGATCAAGTGAAGTACGTACCGAGCAAGCAGCCCCGTGCCGTGGAAGCAAATATGCTGGTTGCTGCCTGGCTGGTTGGTCCAACAGCATGGAGAGCTGACACGTCCTCACTACAGCTTTTCCTTCCATGGAGGCACACGTTTATCCTGCTTTCGTCTGCATGGCTGTCTGTTTTCACAAAACCTCTACGAATTTACTGCTCTTAAGATCTATGCCTCTGCCACAGTTGGCAGAAATTAGCTCACCAGCTCAATTGTTGTGAGGATGGGACAGCCAGCTGGACAGACAGAGGATCAGATGACTCTTATTTTCATTGGAAACTAGGCTAAAATGTTGCTGTATTTCACCACAGAGGTGGTTGCTTGTCGCTGACTGGTGGAGTGAATCCCATGTGTGCACCTTATTTCATTCCACTTCTGCCTTCAATTACCAATGATTTCTTGGGAATAAAAGAAAAATGTGGTTTCTTGCCGTTGAGGGAGGTCAAGGACTGCAGGAGGGGACAGCAGATGGTAGGAGGGTGTCACTGGGGCTGCGCAGTAAGGCAGGAGACAGTCTGCAGGGGCCTTGAGGTTTTTTTCGTTAAATTGAATGTAACTGGTGTCTGGAAAACATGGTTTCAAGGAAAAATAAAGAGAAAGACCACTACTATTCTGGATAGCATCTATGCATGTCTGGATTTCTGATTGCATATTCTGGTAATGTTTTTTAAAAGCACTAACCCAAGTTTTAGTTTCATCGCACTGAGCGTGGTATATACATGATTTGTGCATTGTATATACCTGAAAGGATTAGTTTTCGTGTGATCTAGCAGCCTTCACCAGCACAGCTGCCTTGCACAAGTGCCTTGAAGTCTGTCTTCCAGGGGTTTACATGTCTACATTTTGTGTGGCTGGGGCAAAGGGGCAGTGGCAGGAGCTGGATTCTGGGGATGCCAGTCAATTGGAAAAAAAAAAAAAAAAAAAAAAGCAAGCCAACAACAGAAGCGAAAGGAGACATAACTGAAAATGGAAAGCTCAGTGGAGGATAACCTTTATTTCAGGAGGTGCCTAATCTGAGCTAGTGATCTTCCTTACTCATGGGTAGCCTCGTGTGTGCAGGATTCAGAAGACCCAGGGTAGGAGAGCTCCGAGGGCACGAGATGTCTCGCCAGCAGCTATGCACGGTGCTGCTCGCTGTTGGCTGATAATTTCTAGCACGGTATTACTTTGTCAAAGGTGGTGTCAGTTACAGACTCCTTCTAGATACATCGGGTATTGTTTCAGAGTCCTGTGGCCATAGGGAATTCATGTAGCTGTATATTGTGCTCACAGTAACCGTGGCCTCAGTTTAGTTTATCAGCAGAAATGGGAATAGGCGTTTTTATACTCTGAAAAATCTGAAGAGCCTCGAGGGTGCTGATCAGCATGACAAACAGCATCCGGCTTCTCCGTTACCTGTGCGCGTGCAGGCCCTGGTAGTTCATATCAAGGTCAGCTTTGCTGGTGTTACACATCTGGGCTAATTTTAAGAATGAAATGTTAAGTGCTCCTGAGCAGCTGTTGTTTCCATGGATGTTAATGGACTCCACAGCTGCTCAGCACCTCTTAAAATTTGAGCTTGTTATTTCTTTCACCCTGGAAGCTCAGTGCACTTCAGCATTAGTTAAACTTCTCAGTGTCTTTGCAGAGTAAGATTTTATTTGGATTGTAGCTGTGCAAGCTGTGGTATGCAATGCATTGTCCTGGGAAGGACGATGGGAGCAGAATTAGAGTCAGCATCCCAGAGCCACCTTTCAGTCTTTTGTTAGATTGCACTGGTTTGAGTCTGAATACGTTACGGTATTAATGTATATTCATATAAGTGGTGGCTTGGGCACGCTCGACACAGATGTGCATTGAATGAGGTGTCTGTGCAGCCCTGTGGCTGCTGCTGTGCCCAGCCCTGTGCATGCTGCCCTGCGTGGCGGTGGGAGCTCAGGAGGATGCTGCTGTGCGGTGCCCCTTGAGGAATCCCTGCCTACAAGTGCTTTTGTGCTGCATAAGAGGATTGAAAATATTCTTGTGTTGTCATTGTGCCTTTGGGTTTTTTCTTTTCATTTGTTTTTGGGTTTGATTTTTTTGAGAAATTGTGTCCTCTCTGATCCTGCTACTTGGGCATCTTGTGGATGAGTTTGTGCTCTTATTGTCACTGGAAGGTAGGGCAGTGCTTGTTGTACAAGCAAGGCAGAAAAAAAGTTAAGTGACTTCACAGAGAAAGTCCTTAATAGAACAAAGAATGAAATTCATGCCCCAAAGGAGTGTTCCCCCAACTGCTGGGCACGTTTTGTGTGCTGAACTGAAACAGCAAAAATTCTGTATGTCTTTTATGAAGTTATTTAAGCAGTTTCCATCCAGAACATCCCTGTGATGCAGTACACTTCTTGTTACTTTTTAAAAAATTTGTTTAAGTTCCCTTTGCTTCATTTTTCTTAAGGTTTAGTTTGTCAGAGGTGATTTTAAATACCCAGGACTCTTGCATAGTTACTTTTCTCTTGTTGGGAGTAGCAGAGCATTATACAAATTTAATTTTTAAACTCCAAAATGAGCATCTAATGCAAGAGTCTCTCGTGGATTCTAAATATGCAACACTCAAATATTTTAAAGTTGGCCAGTAGTTCAGCTATATATATATCATGTGTAAGATCTCTTTTTTGCCAGCTTCCATGTGCAACGTTATCTTTCTTCTGTGAATGTCTCTTAATATTGGCCGTGTGTTCATCTCCTGGGTTGCAGTGGGTGTCACTAGAAGTTTGGACCTTGGCTCAATACCTCAGGCATAACTGTTGGTGCTCAGAATTACCTGATTTCTGCAAGTTTAAATGATCAAGCATGGTCCCAGTGCATCAGTAGGAGGGCTACAAAACTAAAAGTGTATCGTGTCCAGCTCTGGCAAAGGATGGCAAATCGGTCTGTTGTAATGAGACAATAGATGCTGGATAATTTTTTATAATCTTATTTCTTATAAGTGGAAACTCTGAGGATTTTTTCGTGTTGGCCAGGTGATAAATGGAAAGCCCCGAACACCCCTATGATACAAATTCAAGTTTGGGGAGTGGATTTGGGTTACTCGCCAGTATGCTGTTCATCTATTCTCTGTCCAAGCCTGAAAAATTCTTACCATAAGGTTTTAAGTAATTAAGGAAATCGAAGAGAAACTCTGCTAATTAAGATTTTGATGCCAAGAAATAGCAGCAGAGGCAAATGGTATCTGATATGACAAGGGCGCAATGTAAGGCCAGGTCCAGGGAAAATGCAGTTATTTGTAGGTGCCTTGTTCCATTTGGATTCACCAAAGGGCTGCCAGAGGGAGCCAGCTGTGTTCACTGGTGACAAAAACGAATCTTGACATTTTGGATAATGAAAATTCGGTTCAGCACCTTTTGGAGATGTGTATGATAATATGTTGTCAGTCAGAGGCAATGAGGAGGGGGGGAAGCAATATAATTCTTGTCTGGTTAAAGGAGACATCGTGACAAGTGGACAGTCCTGGTTGAAAATACCCTTTAGAAAAGGATGGGGAATAACCAGTTGAAGAATCCGCAAGTTGGTTATGCTGAGGAGGGGGAGACGATTTGATGTTATGAACGTCCTGTCACGCAGCTGCTTTTGTCTCCCCGTGATGCGCAGGATCACAGTTTGCTTTGAGCTTGCAGGGGGAGGAGAGGGGAGAGAATCGCTTTTTTGTGGTTTGACAGTATTAATGCAATCATCTAGTTGAGACCTTGTAAGCCCACTTATTATTTCCTCTGCGTGTGTTTTTTCTGGTTTAGCGGATTAGCTGCACTGTCTCTTCAAAGGCTATCCAATCAAGAAGGGGTTATTAAAACCGGGGCGCTTTATGACTGAGAATTAATTAGAGCAACATTTTCATGCAAAACATCCAATTTTTTGATTAGCAATGGAGCAGGGCCGCAATTAACACTCTAGGAAGCTTAAATTTCCAGCATTTTGATTCTCAGGAAATGAGATTATCAAACTGGGGTCAGGCACTTGACAGCAAAAGGGGGATTATGTGTAAGAAAATAATTTGTTTCTTGATTTTGCCTCTGAGATTGTTATTAGAGATACGGTGAGTTCAGAAGGAGGGAAAAAGAGGAGGGAGATACCTAAAAACGGAAGCAGGAGAGACCCTTTGCTTTGTTAGTTAGCGCCCTCCTTGCTGTGCAAAGAGCTTTTCTCGTCCTGGCGTTAGTGAGAGCACGCTTTGCACTTTATTTACAGCAACAGGTTTTCATTGCTTTTGTGGGGTTAGTGCACCTTTTCCAATCGATGTGTTTTGAGACTCCTGCAGTGGTTTTTTTAAAATATTCAAAATATTTGTATCCAGGAGGAGGAGGCAATGCAATCATTTTAATGGATGCGTCACTTTGTCTCAGTTCCTTTAAGCGAGTATGTGGTGTGTGTGGTTTTTAAACAGCTTTTTTTGATCCATCACTGGTGTCTGAGGATGTATGTTACTGCTTGTTAAAGGCTGACCTTGGCCAGCCGTTGGGGTCTGTGAAAAAGAAGCAGGGCATCTCTGTCGCTTCTAGAGAACACTTAAGGGTTTGGGGGGGGGTGTGTATCTCCCACTTAATTCTTCTCACTTCTCAGGGAGATGCAAGGTGTTGAAAGCCAGGCTTGGGCTGTGAAATCTCTTCTTTGGCTTGTGGCAGGGACTTTGAGCAGGCTAAGGCAGTACGAGTCATTTTTGATAGCCAGTCGATATTTGCTGACTGCTGCGAGTTCAGAGAGTGCCAGTTAGCATCTCCGCAAGAGAGCGGGAAATCAGCCGTCATCCGCCTGCTTTTTAAAATGACCATGCAGTTCTTTTTATTACTACTTATTTTTGAGCAAAATTGTTCATGCAAGCAAATATCCTGAAGTTAACTGTTGTTAGCTGCCATGTTAGCCGCTTTCTTGGTCCTGGGTCTTACCTGGCAGTGCCCGCAGCTACTGCATCCTTGTCAGCAGCAGTCACGTTATTAAGGAAGCTCACTCTTTGCTTGCACCTTTAATTTATCTCCACAGGTTGGACCTTACGCCAGCCTGGTAGCGCACCTCAGTTGTGCTTTGCTCCCTGATGTGGCCTTGGCGATGCACTCCAACCTTCAACCATGACAGTATTTCAGTATTCGGTTTTGGGTCTCTGTTCAGGGCTTCTAAATAAGTCCTCGGTCTTGACTTCAAGTTCCTCTTGCTTTAGTCTTTGGCCCCATACACTGTTCTCCTCACTTCAGAGCCCAAGAAACCTCTAGTAATCTACTGTGCAGATTGTCAGGTGCCGCGTGGTCCTTTTTTTAATATGAAAAACAAAAATACCAGGGCATCAAGGTGTTGTATCAGTAGAGGAGCTTCTCAAATAAAGACTGAAAATCAAAGATGATGGAATCAGTTATGAGTTCTGTCGTCAGCTTGGATTACCCATCTTCGCGACTCTCCTACTAGTGCTAAGCTTCGCTCCACTATTGATATGAGGAAGCATGTTGAAAAAAGTACTCATTTTATAAAATACCCCCACAAATAGATCCTTTAGTCTTATTAATATTGCTGGAAGGCTGCTCCGACCAGGTCTGGTTTATGCTGTGTTGGTACAGTTTTGGGCAGAGAGACTCTCAGGTTTTCTGGGACTCGCTGTGTGTCAGTGCCTTGTTTGGAAAGCAATCATTGATTTTCAAGGTTCTTATTTACAGCTTCTGTTCAGCTTTGAGTTTTGGATTACTAAAGAATTTGAGGGCTTTGTGGTGAATTTACAGAGACATTGCAGAATTATCTCGTATTATGCAGATTAAAACAGAATAGGTAGGAAATGGTTATGCCTGTGAACTATAATATTCTGTTTTGTATCAATTCCTGGAGGTTTTTTTCAGGAGGACTAGGCTTTTGGAGATACTGAGCCGTCACAGCTTGATGGAGAGAGATGTTTAAGTCCTGATATCCATTAAAATCAGTCTGTATGTTTTCACATGTTTAATTTCTAATTGTGTGTAACTTAACCGAAGTGAACATTAAATGCTCTGAATGCAGGGGCAAATAAAAGGAAGCATCACTCTGTAATGTGACTTATTTGAGTTGGAGAGTGTCTTCTCCCCTTTTTCCCTTGCATCATCCAGTGCACAGCTTTCTGGGCTAGTCTGCGCCAGGCAGCGGACCGTGCCATGTCAGTGTATAAGATGTGTCCCAGCCTGGAACAGATAAATCACGCTTTGCTTTTCTGAAGGACAGTGGAAACATTTCATCAGTACAGCCAGCAATAAAATAACTATGATACAGCTGAACAGGTACTCTTCTTACTGTGATCTGAAATACTATGCTCTTCCTTTCTCTCCGTATGAGAGCTTCACACTCTCCTGGAATTTGTGCTTTTGTGCAAAGTTCAGTAGTAAACCGTTTATTTAAAACCATTCTGTCTTGCTGTTTAGGATCAGGATTCTCTCAGTTTGGTATGAGCAGGTCTGGTTTCTGCCAATCTACTCTGCTTTGAGGAATATTCATTGCTGCACTGGTGGAAGTGGGCTGCAACAACCCGAAAGAGTGAAAATGGGTCCATAGGTTATTAAGTGGATGGTACTGCCGTTGTCTCTTCTAAAATTTTAATCATCTGAAGCCAAAATCCTATTTTTGAGCTCTGGCTTTCCTTAGGACATGATTTACTGCAGAGCCATGGACTTGTTAAAGGAATGATTTTAAGTTGCTCCAGTATTGGGTTTTTGTTTGCTAGCAGGGCGTTCCAGTGCACCTTTGGTACCGCAGGTTTAGGTTCCTGCACTTATCTTCTGTTATTGTTAACGATAGTAGTTTACGGCCATTTGAATCGGGGTTTGGCAATTTCTAAGTGCTAAGCAACACCATAGAGTTAGGCTGTAAAATGAAAAAAGCATCCAGTGGGAATGCGGATTAGCTGAATACAAATAACTGGCTCCGAATTTGACCCGGAGAAGGTTAGCCAGTTAATCCTGTTCTTTTGGGACCTTTAGCGACCAGGTTAGCCAAAACTGCAATACATATCCTTCAAGAGGATACCTACTTTTTGGAAGAGATTTATACAACATATATATATGTTCTAGAATGATTACTTTACTTTGAAGTTGCTATGATGGCATTGTATATCTTTTTTTTTTTTT
>WAAD01032127.1:294176-304933 GCA_013389945.1 Fregata magnificens | reverse complement strand
AATCTTATTTCTTATAAGTGGAAACTCTGAGGATTTTTTCGTGTTGGCCAGGTGATAAATGGAAAGCCCCGAACACCCCTATGATACAAATTCAAGTTTGGGGAGTGGATTTGGGTTACTCGCCAGTATGCTGTTCATCTATTCTCTGTCCAAGCCTGAAAAATTCTTACCATAAGGTTTTAAGTAATTAAGGAAATCGAAGAGAAACTCTGCTAATTAAGATTTTGATGCCAAGAAATAGCAGCAGAGGCAAATGGTATCTGATATGACAAGGGCGCAATGTAAGGCCAGGTCCAGGGAAAATGCAGTTATTTGTAGGTGCCTTGTTCCATTTGGATTCACCAAAGGGCTGCCAGAGGGAGCCAGCTGTGTTCACTGGTGACAAAAACGAATCTTGACATTTTGGATAATGAAAATTCGGTTCAGCACCTTTTGGAGATGTGTATGATAATATGTTGTCAGTCAGAGGCAATGAGGAGGGGGGGAAGCAATATAATTCTTGTCTGGTTAAAGGAGACATCGTGACAAGTGGACAGTCCTGGTTGAAAATACCCTTTAGAAAAGGATGGGGAATAACCAGTTGAAGAATCCGCAAGTTGGTTATGCTGAGGAGGGGGAGACGATTTGATGTTATGAACGTCCTGTCACGCAGCTGCTTTTGTCTCCCCGTGATGCGCAGGATCACAGTTTGCTTTGAGCTTGCAGGGGGAGGAGAGGGGAGAGAATCGCTTTTTTGTGGTTTGACAGTATTAATGCAATCATCTAGTTGAGACCTTGTAAGCCCACTTATTATTTCCTCTGCGTGTGTTTTTTCTGGTTTAGCGGATTAGCTGCACTGTCTCTTCAAAGGCTATCCAATCAAGAAGGGGTTATTAAAACCGGGGCGCTTTATGACTGAGAATTAATTAGAGCAACATTTTCATGCAAAACATCCAATTTTTTGATTAGCAATGGAGCAGGGCCGCAATTAACACTCTAGGAAGCTTAAATTTCCAGCATTTTGATTCTCAGGAAATGAGATTATCAAACTGGGGTCAGGCACTTGACAGCAAAAGGGGGATTATGTGTAAGAAAATAATTTGTTTCTTGATTTTGCCTCTGAGATTGTTATTAGAGATACGGTGAGTTCAGAAGGAGGGAAAAAGAGGAGGGAGATACCTAAAAACGGAAGCAGGAGAGACCCTTTGCTTTGTTAGTTAGCGCCCTCCTTGCTGTGCAAAGAGCTTTTCTCGTCCTGGCGTTAGTGAGAGCACGCTTTGCACTTTATTTACAGCAACAGGTTTTCATTGCTTTTGTGGGGTTAGTGCACCTTTTCCAATCGATGTGTTTTGAGACTCCTGCAGTGGTTTTTTTAAAATATTCAAAATATTTGTATCCAGGAGGAGGAGGCAATGCAATCATTTTAATGGATGCGTCACTTTGTCTCAGTTCCTTTAAGCGAGTATGTGGTGTGTGTGGTTTTTAAACAGCTTTTTTTGATCCATCACTGGTGTCTGAGGATGTATGTTACTGCTTGTTAAAGGCTGACCTTGGCCAGCCGTTGGGGTCTGTGAAAAAGAAGCAGGGCATCTCTGTCGCTTCTAGAGAACACTTAAGGGTTTGGGGGGGGGTGTGTATCTCCCACTTAATTCTTCTCACTTCTCAGGGAGATGCAAGGTGTTGAAAGCCAGGCTTGGGCTGTGAAATCTCTTCTTTGGCTTGTGGCAGGGACTTTGAGCAGGCTAAGGCAGTACGAGTCATTTTTGATAGCCAGTCGATATTTGCTGACTGCTGCGAGTTCAGAGAGTGCCAGTTAGCATCTCCGCAAGAGAGCGGGAAATCAGCCGTCATCCGCCTGCTTTTTAAAATGACCATGCAGTTCTTTTTATTACTACTTATTTTTGAGCAAAATTGTTCATGCAAGCAAATATCCTGAAGTTAACTGTTGTTAGCTGCCATGTTAGCCGCTTTCTTGGTCCTGGGTCTTACCTGGCAGTGCCCGCAGCTACTGCATCCTTGTCAGCAGCAGTCACGTTATTAAGGAAGCTCACTCTTTGCTTGCACCTTTAATTTATCTCCACAGGTTGGACCTTACGCCAGCCTGGTAGCGCACCTCAGTTGTGCTTTGCTCCCTGATGTGGCCTTGGCGATGCACTCCAACCTTCAACCATGACAGTATTTCAGTATTCGGTTTTGGGTCTCTGTTCAGGGCTTCTAAATAAGTCCTCGGTCTTGACTTCAAGTTCCTCTTGCTTTAGTCTTTGGCCCCATACACTGTTCTCCTCACTTCAGAGCCCAAGAAACCTCTAGTAATCTACTGTGCAGATTGTCAGGTGCCGCGTGGTCCTTTTTTTAATATGAAAAACAAAAATACCAGGGCATCAAGGTGTTGTATCAGTAGAGGAGCTTCTCAAATAAAGACTGAAAATCAAAGATGATGGAATCAGTTATGAGTTCTGTCGTCAGCTTGGATTACCCATCTTCGCGACTCTCCTACTAGTGCTAAGCTTCGCTCCACTATTGATATGAGGAAGCATGTTGAAAAAAGTACTCATTTTATAAAATACCCCCACAAATAGATCCTTTAGTCTTATTAATATTGCTGGAAGGCTGCTCCGACCAGGTCTGGTTTATGCTGTGTTGGTACAGTTTTGGGCAGAGAGACTCTCAGGTTTTCTGGGACTCGCTGTGTGTCAGTGCCTTGTTTGGAAAGCAATCATTGATTTTCAAGGTTCTTATTTACAGCTTCTGTTCAGCTTTGAGTTTTGGATTACTAAAGAATTTGAGGGCTTTGTGGTGAATTTACAGAGACATTGCAGAATTATCTCGTATTATGCAGATTAAAACAGAATAGGTAGGAAATGGTTATGCCTGTGAACTATAATATTCTGTTTTGTATCAATTCCTGGAGGTTTTTTTCAGGAGGACTAGGCTTTTGGAGATACTGAGCCGTCACAGCTTGATGGAGAGAGATGTTTAAGTCCTGATATCCATTAAAATCAGTCTGTATGTTTTCACATGTTTAATTTCTAATTGTGTGTAACTTAACCGAAGTGAACATTAAATGCTCTGAATGCAGGGGCAAATAAAAGGAAGCATCACTCTGTAATGTGACTTATTTGAGTTGGAGAGTGTCTTCTCCCCTTTTTCCCTTGCATCATCCAGTGCACAGCTTTCTGGGCTAGTCTGCGCCAGGCAGCGGACCGTGCCATGTCAGTGTATAAGATGTGTCCCAGCCTGGAACAGATAAATCACGCTTTGCTTTTCTGAAGGACAGTGGAAACATTTCATCAGTACAGCCAGCAATAAAATAACTATGATACAGCTGAACAGGTACTCTTCTTACTGTGATCTGAAATACTATGCTCTTCCTTTCTCTCCGTATGAGAGCTTCACACTCTCCTGGAATTTGTGCTTTTGTGCAAAGTTCAGTAGTAAACCGTTTATTTAAAACCATTCTGTCTTGCTGTTTAGGATCAGGATTCTCTCAGTTTGGTATGAGCAGGTCTGGTTTCTGCCAATCTACTCTGCTTTGAGGAATATTCATTGCTGCACTGGTGGAAGTGGGCTGCAACAACCCGAAAGAGTGAAAATGGGTCCATAGGTTATTAAGTGGATGGTACTGCCGTTGTCTCTTCTAAAATTTTAATCATCTGAAGCCAAAATCCTATTTTTGAGCTCTGGCTTTCCTTAGGACATGATTTACTGCAGAGCCATGGACTTGTTAAAGGAATGATTTTAAGTTGCTCCAGTATTGGGTTTTTGTTTGCTAGCAGGGCGTTCCAGTGCACCTTTGGTACCGCAGGTTTAGGTTCCTGCACTTATCTTCTGTTATTGTTAACGATAGTAGTTTACGGCCATTTGAATCGGGGTTTGGCAATTTCTAAGTGCTAAGCAACACCATAGAGTTAGGCTGTAAAATGAAAAAAGCATCCAGTGGGAATGCGGATTAGCTGAATACAAATAACTGGCTCCGAATTTGACCCGGAGAAGGTTAGCCAGTTAATCCTGTTCTTTTGGGACCTTTAGCGACCAGGTTAGCCAAAACTGCAATACATATCCTTCAAGAGGATACCTACTTTTTGGAAGAGATTTATACAACATATATATATGTTCTAGAATGATTACTTTACTTTGAAGTTGCTATGATGGCATTGTATATCTTTTTTTTTTTTNTTTTTTTTTTTTTTTTTTTTTTTTTTTTTAATCTGGCCTGTTAAATGGTGTAGAGTCCTAAGACGCTCTTAGGTGCTTATGTTTTATGTTGAAATCTTGCTGACATTTGCATTTTTCAGCAAGTTCTTATTTCTTTTCGTACTGAAGTTTGTCCGGATCCATTTTTTAATGTGTTTCTTTTTAATTCTTGTTTCCTGGTCTGTAATTTCTTTGTTTTCACCAACTTAATTAGCAAGACCGTAAATACATTGCTGAAACATTGCTTTTTTTTTTCTACTGTTTGATGGAGTAGCTAATCCCAATTAAAAAAAAAAGTCAGAGTTGTCTGTGGAGACTGAACTGCCTTCTTGCCTTTTCTGCAAATTTTATACCCTCCAAGCTGAGACATCTCCAGAAAGCAGTTAGATATCACAGGGTATGGCAAATTACAAAACATATCTTAAGGGTGAGTGTGGAGGCAGCAGCTGTTGCTCTTGCCTTGTCTTGTACCTGTTCAGTGGGTAAAGAAGTGTTTAATCTCTGGCCCTGTCATTCTAATGCCTCTAATCTATATTTAAAGTCCCTTAAAAATGCGAATCCATTGTTTTTCAAGTAGCATAAAAAATGCACCAGGGGCAGCTACATTAGCATTTGGATTTTTCTCCTTTGGCTTTGACGGATGGATATATACATTTTTTTACACTGAAGAGTTTTTTATCTTGCTAATGTTGAAATGAAACTTTACAGTGACAGAGTGGTGGGCAGCTTTAGAAAGCCCTGCTTTCAAGTAGGGTTAAAGCCATTTAGGTGAGCATGAATTAACATTTCCCGTGTCTTGTAAAGGTCACCCTTTAATTGAGATTCACCATGTTCAGTCCAAAGCCTGGGTTTGAGGAGACCTCTCTTTGCAAAGAAGGCACAAATTGGCAGCATAATCTCATCAGAGGCTTAGGTTACGTGGTCATAAATCATTCAATTCGAAGCTAACGAAACTGCCACGGAGCATAAACACGCCAGATGCTTGAAAGACTTCTGTGGCTTAGAGTTTGAATAACAGTTGGAGGATCTGTAGATGTCTTGAGTTTTTCCTAATAAGGAAGAACTGTTGGGAAGAAAGTAAATCTTACCTAATTAAAGGATTAAAATATTACACATTTGGTTTTACGTTAGCTGCTCTTCATTTTGTCTGACATATGAATTGAAGGTGTGGTGTTGCTATCCTCTATATCTGTTTGTGTATGATATTTCAGAAATTATTGCAAAAAAAAAATAGCAACAGCTTTCATGTATCCATTGTACCCTGCCTTTTCTAGACAGATAAATGTGTGTTGAGAAGGTGATTACCTTCTGTAGAATAAAGACATAACTTTAATCAATAAAGTGATGTGATTTAGAGTTCTGAAGATACAAAGGCTAACAGTTTTTGAAGGGCTCTTTGGGCTAAATGCATAAATTGTTGTTGGAAGTTTTTTCTTAATATATCATGTACGGTATTAGAATATTTTATTATCAGAAGACAGAAATACGGATATTTTTCATATGAGGAGAGTATCATAGAAGAAGGTTTTGCATCCAGTGATAATGTGAGTAGATGGATAGGGAAAAGGGTATTTTTATGGAGGCTGGAGGTGGAGAAAGGGAATGCCCATGAGAAGCACCGGAGCTTTGAAGCCTCGTGTCAGTGGGCTTTTAAATTTCTAATCTCCCAGCTTTTTGTTGTTGTTTTTGGAGTTTGAATGGAATTGTCCATTCAGGAGTGTGTGGCTGCCTGCGGATATCGCAGCGAACAGGTTGGGGTAGCAGGTTGATTGCTGCTTCTATACATGTTACAGCGCAGAGACCTGGCACCTATAACGCGTGTAGAAATGTCCCTGTTCTGCTGTTGATTGACTCAAGATCTGGCCTCTTGTACCATCCCCATTTCATTTCTTGTTGTTTGGTCTTTTTCTTTTCATAGCAGCTCACCAGATCAAGGACAGTATTACCTGTAAGGATCTGGCCAGTGCACCAAATGCAAATGAACCTCATTGCTTTTAGATAGGAGTGGAGGAATTCCACTTTCTGTCTTCCCTGTTGTGCCCATGTTCTTTCAAGTGACTAGAGAGATGAGGTGGTTGCATTTCGGGAGGACAACAGAGGAACCTCATTGTTTTAATTCTCTTAGGAGGTCCATCAGATGATGAAGTCGTAGGAGGACACGGTTGCATGGTGGATACATCTTTAATAGGAGCTTGTTAGTCCAATTTAACTGACCTCAAAGGTCTGAACTTGGATGCATTCACGGAAAAACGATTCAATGAGCAACCTTTTGCTGAGAAAACTGTACCTTCGTCTCAAACTGTACCCGAATATCTCTCTGACCAGATAACGATAGTGTGATGTGACCTCCGCGGGGTGACCCTTGTGGTCAGCTGTGCTGGCTCTTTCTTTGGGACATGTCCTGGGCAAGGCCATTTCCTTGCACAAAGGTGAAGGCTGGACTGTGGATTCCCAGGCCTCAAGGTTACTTCTGAACCCTATAAATTTGCTAGTAGCTTTGCCTGTCCTTTCACTGGAGTTGTAGATACTTGAGTGATCTGAGCTTGCAGGCTGCCTCTGCAAGGGTATGGGACAGTTGAAGCAGGAAGAAGGGTGCTTCAGGAGGGTTTAAAGTCTGTTCTTTCCATGTTAACTGTCACCAAAAAATAAGCTTTTAGGCAAAATGAGAGACATTGCTTTGCCTCACATTTCCCTGGAGCATTTGGAGTGTTAGGATTTTTCAGGAGTCCCAGGACTGCTCTCTTGAGGTGGCTTCTCTTCTGTGGATACCTTCTCTCTCCAGTTCCCACCCAGTCTCCTCCTAAAATTATTAAACCCCCTTTTTGCTTATGACAACTAGTCCCTTTTCATCAGTGGGTTCACAGTTTCAGCAAATGCCTAATACTGTCACAGGATCCTTGGGTTTTGCTTCTCCAGTGGTGGCCAGGATGAGATCAATTGGCTTGTTTTGGGAGAGGAGTGCACATGTGAAGCTTTCTTCCCAAGAATTCATCATTTGTTTATACACTGAAGAAAGACAGGTCAGTCTTTATAGTTATTAATATGTCATATTTGTACCTAATTTCTTAAAGAAATGGGACAGGGAGGGTAACCAAGCTCCATGTTCAAAGTGGCATTTGCAGTTCCTGACATGCATGTGCGCACCAGGGTCTGAATTTAAATTCCTGCTCTGTATGTAGATTTCCCAAATTTTCACACTTCCATTGCCAGTCTCTTGAGCCATGCAGTCACCACAAAGGCGGAGAAGTTGTTGAAACCAGATTTTTCTGTGTGTTTTCTCCATATAAAACTTCTGCAGCTGCTTGAAGGAGGTTTTTCCAAGTCTGCTGGAGAAACCTGGACTGATTCTTTTTCCTCTAAATATTGGGTACAGCAAATACTCGCTGAAGATCTCATTAGTGCTTTCATATTTCATTGTAATTACTTAATAGGATAATAGCAAAGACTTGATGCTCAGTAGCTGGATTCTTTTACATAATATCAAAAATATTCTAAGCAATTGGGGGCTTAGAGTGCATCTGTGCGCCTCTTTGGGAATTTTAATTGCACTGATCATGTGGTTGTGTTTGACTTAATTGTCATCAGTAGTTATTGGATGAGATCCCTCGCATAAGCACTGTATTCAGTGTACCTCAATGGCATCTAGAAATGTGTGAACAAATGTAACAAATGGCACTTTCTTTGTCTGCTTAATGAATATGTAAGTGATTTCAAATGGCCTCTTCCCTAGACTCTAACTATGTATTTCTTTCATAATGGGAGATACGTTGATATTATGTAGAAAAGCTATAATTCCAGTAATAATTGGTTTATAGTGCACTCAGTGCTTTTCCCTCAGCAAGGTAAGGTGCCAATTTGGCATGACCCCAGGTTAAATAAGGAAGAAACACGTGCCCAGTGTGTCGTTATACGATCTCATGATGCTTGGGGTCAGTTGCCAGCCATGGGAAATAAGCGTTAGTGCCTTTTTTAGCTACTGTGGAAACGTGAGAATTTACCTATAGTTGGCTGAAAGTTATTTGCACCAAATATTTGGTGAAATCTAAAGTCTATAATGGTTTAGGGGCCATGATGTTAAATAGTTTTTGTGGTGTGTGCACCCACAAGGGCATTACTACGTTTTAAAGATAATTGCTATGCAAAAAGCAATCAAAACTCACTTCATCTGGAAATGTCCGTATTTTTTATATGTGTTCAGTATCTCACCCCAAGAGGACGAGGCAATTTCTTGGTGACCTTGCAGAATCCTAAAATAGAGAAGTATTTGAGTAGCATTGGAAGCATTTGTAAAATCCATGCTGTTAAAATATTGGGTAAGTGAGGAATTTTACACGTGGAAAAATGAGTATGCAAGATTGAGTTAAAAAAGACAGTGCTCAGTCTTGTAATCTAAATGCTCAAGTCAAGAAACATGCTGTGCCCTTGGGTCATCTGGGTGTCCCCTCGTTGGGGACATGGTCATGTTAGCACGGAAGAACTGGACATAGCATCTGTGGGAAGTGCCTTTTCTGAAACATCTTCCAGAAGGCTTTAGGTGTGCTGAAATTGTGCTTATAATAGAGCGTGTCTTGAGAAACCTAATCAGGAGTCTCTGTATTGAGTATGAAATGGTGCCTGAAGCTTGGTTTTGATGTCTGTGTTCTTGAAGTACCTAAAGCACGCTGTTTGGAGGATCAGGGTTTATATGCAAAAGAGAAATTTCTTAATTGTGAGGTTTATTGGTTTTGAGGAGAGAGGGGAAGAGGGAGGAAAAATCCTCCAACACCTAAATGAGCCTGCAACATAAAGCTATTGCACATCGTATAGAAAGCAACCTTCTGTCGCCGGAATAACAGGCTGTCTCATTCCGTGTATTGTTTCTATCTTTATTTTTTTTATCTTGCAAATGAAGTTGTAAGTGAAGCATTGTGGTACAGAAAGCAAAAATTAAATGATTCACCAACAGTGACTTCTTATATTATTTCCCTCTCTGACTTAAATCAACCATTAGATATTTCTAAATGCAGCCTTCACTTCTGAGTCTGGATACCCATGTATTTCTTGCAACCTTTTGCTTTCCAATTAGTTCCCTGGAAGAGGAGCGCTTATATTAGTGGTAATAACAGGCGCGTGTGTATATAAAGAGGAGACGATGTATTGCAAGATATGTTTCCATGTAAATATCTGAGCATTCGGTGATGTTAATACATGTCTGTTATCCCCAGTTGATGAGTTTGGTGCTGTGTTGGGTATTTTGCGTATCTGGGGGGGGAAAAAAGCTCGAGAAAAGGCCTTTCCTTACTTTGTCAGCTTACTTGATAACTGAAGGAAGTCAAGTGTTTATTTAGAGGTGCGATAAGGAGGTGCACTGTGTCTGAATACCCAGCTGCATTACTCTTACAAACACAGATGTCAGGCTATAATTTTTAGTTTCAATAGACCAGTTTGGCATTATTACATTAACCATACCAGATTGAGCACTTATCTCTACTGTTATATTGTGTCTGTAATTATAGAGTGCCTTACTACTGGTATATTTTCCTAGAGCCTGTTTGGAATATAGAATAGTGTATTAACGATAAAAGCCAGGGGTGGTTTTTACTGAAAATATTTATAGCTTTTTTCCCCTCTTGTTGTTTTAGGAACTCATTTCATTTAGAGAAGTTTATATAATTGCTTTAGGGCTTATCTTGGTCTGTGTTAGAGTTAAATGCTCTATATTCTTTCTTATTAATAATCGTCAGTTCCTTGATCCTTTTTCGGAGCCTGCCTTTTTCGTCCAGAAATAATGACTGGTTCATACATTTGCGTGTCTGAACTATTCAGCTTCAGACCGAGGGGCTTTGTGTTTGCAGTGACACCTGGAGTTTGGGGCAGGGGCAACCTGAGATACTGGGCTGTGTGTAAATGGTGCTGTGCCATCTGTGCACCTTAATTTCATTTGGTATCCTGCAGGTAAGAATCATTTGTCTAGCTAAAGGCTTTATTTTTAAGACCATTTTTGTAACTAGAGGATCCAATTTAGGAATTTAACAAAAAGTCGCTCACTGTAGCTTGGCCTTTACCTTTGTATGACAAAAGGCACTTATCGTATTTCAGGTGCTACAACTACAAAGAAAAAAGGGGAGAATAATTTTATTTTCTCTTGTTGAGTGGGGATAGAGATCTGAAATACAGAGATACATCTGCTTGAGGCAGGAAAAAAATACGGCATNAAAGTGAAGGATTTTCTAATGTATAGAGACAATCTTGCCTGGTCTGCTCAAGGAGATTAAAGTAGTTGGGGACCATGGTAGGTACGGCCTTCAACATCTTTCCCAAGCTACCATTTCTGATACCTCTTCTTTTACTTTGTCACAGAGTTTATGCACATTCTCCTCAGGCAGAAGTGATTAAAAAAAAGTTAGTTTGAATATTATGTTCTCTTCGTTTAATACTGTATCTTCCATTCCAGTTACTAGTCTTGGCACTCATGTAAGAACATCCAGTTTCTGCGTTGCCATTCTTTAGACCAAACTCTCATAAATATCTGCTACTTAGGCCTGGTTGCTACACCAGCTCTTCTAGTACGGAGTTATTTACTGGTTAGTTATCCTGCAAGTCTT
>WAAD01032127.1:262675-294132 GCA_013389945.1 Fregata magnificens | reverse complement strand
CCCCCCCCCCTCTTATGTATTTCCACTAAATGATGCTCTCCTTGAAGTACCTCTAAAGACGTGTGCTGTTCCCATGATGTGCTGCCTTTTACACAAATGTATCTATTCTGGAGCCTTTTTGATCTAGTAATGGTTACCTACTTTAATGACAAAGCTTTAAATTTCGTGGTTAGAAGAGTACAGAAAGCACTGCTTTTACACGGTCCTGAAAAGCATAGGAAATGGTAAGAGAACTGTTATTTATTTTGTGTTTCACACAGAGTCTGGATTAACTGACACATTTAAAAAGAAAAAAAATACAGCAAGAAGTTGCTCTCAGACTGCCACATGGACTGGGTCGAGTCTCAGGCTTGCACAGAAGTGAAAACTGCACGTGGCCAGTTGGGGAAGCATCATCTTCAGTTATTTTGTACACATCATCTTTAGTTACGTTGTGCTGTTGTGAGAAGGGCTGTGTGGTACCGCGCTCAGTTAGCCATACCACTGAGGTATGCTTTAGTATATGTAAGATTTTAATTCAATCCTTCTCAGCACTTGCTTGCTAAGAGTACCCAAGCGTTGCATGTCAGGATTTGAAGCGTCTGCTCGTGATGGCCATGGGTAACGTCATACTGAGGCAATTTGTAACTTCAGTGGACTTTGTCTGGCTATTGAATAATCAACTTTCAGAGTGCCAGCGAGGTCCAGTCAGAGGACCAGGTGAAAGAAGTATTGAGGAGCCCACATTTAAGACTTGTGTGACATTTTATGTATGCAGCCTGGGTATGATCTTGATGTGATTTTAGAAATTTTAGGTTACCCTGGTGCAGATGTGATTCTCTGTCTTCTTCTAAGTAGAGAAGCAGAGTGCAAAGCTGGAAAAACCTTAATTACACACCTGGCTTTGTTCAATATTTAGATTAGCTAGAGGTATTCTAAGAGCCCTGTGAATCCTCTACCAGAGAGAAGAGAAGTTGGAGATTTTTGTTGAAAATTTCTTTTAGGTTGTTGCATCCCCTGATTGTATGCTATAATATCACAATCCCTATCGCCTTAGAAGAGATCATAAAGTTTAGTTAGTCTAATTTATCCAGGAGACACTTGGTTTACTGCTTTTTCATTACTAGAAAACTGTACCAGGCCTGCTTTGTTAGCTGGTTTAGTAAGACAAAGCTGATCTCTCAGGGCTACACAGAACCGGCTTTAGGTGAAAAACCATAATTGATTGCATTGGTTTGGTTTTTTTTTTATGTTGACTGTTGACTCTAAATTTAATAGATCCAGGAAATATTCTTAAGTCACAGAAGGAGTATATGAATGAATTTCCCTCCTCACCCACTGGACTAAATGAAATCCACATTAGTCTCAGCTAATTTCATTTTTTTCACTGTTCTGGTAGATTATGTTGGAAACTTTCTGAGCAAAGACCTGTTGGTTTTACGTGTTGGACAATACACCTGCCAGTTACTTCTCAGACTGTAGGAAATCAGTTGTCTGGGGGGGTACAACCATAGATACCTTATTCGCAGTACAGAAAATGCTTTGTTTTTTCTTTTTTCAGTCCTTTTTCTCTTACTGGGTGTTGGAGCTTCTGAATTAGTCTAAAACAAGCATAAACCATGTCTTATGCACTGAGAAGAGTCATTAAAACTAAGTAATGCCATACAATTGAATTAAATGTGAGGAAAGAAGATTGAAACCTCTTTCTCTCTATTTTAATAGGAAGTTGATGCAAATGGCAGTGGATAAGCAAATTATAATACATTTTGAAGAAAAAGTGGCAAGTTGGAGTGATAGGTTGGATTGTCTATATAGGAAGTTAATGATGCAGTTATGAAGCAGAACAAGGGGATGGATGTGGTGGATGTAATACCAGTGAAATTAAGCAGGTTAATTCCAGGCCTTGATGCAAGACGCCATTACTCTGCACCCTGAGTGCAGATTATTACAGTTATCTAATGTGTTTAACCCACTTAATGCTTTCTGATCGTGCTTATGTGGAAAACCAAAGGATGGAAGTGTTTTAACTTCACTTTTTCCCCTTTATTCTTAGAAACGTGGAATTTTTAAAATTGGAAAATAGCCATATATGGTGCACTCGGTGTCCAGTGGCTGGTGTTCCTGTGGAGAGCACAGCTGGGATTTAATCTGAAAGATTTACCTAGAGAAAATTGCTGCGCTTGACTTCCAAACTGTTTTCCAGTATGGTCTTGTTTATTACGTTTGTTACTAAGCTTTTCTTTTATTTTCCTTTTTTATTTTTCTAACTAGCAAAGTTTGCAGGAACATGTATAAGCATAATATAAAGTCAGTGGAGAGACTTCTGTTTTGCCTTGTAGGTATTAGTCCATCCTACACGCCCTCCTTGGTTAGTACCAGCTGGATAACATCCAGTCTTCTGCATCCTGTGATGTGACTGAGTAAGAGAATGAGGCTGTGTTGATCCTGCTTGAACCTTCAATTAGTTGCTGGCATAGTTTATTCAGCTGCAGGCTCTGCTATTGATACTGAAGCTATGTTCTAATTTTGTAGGATGGCATGTGACTTTGTATGAGCAGAATTTTTTAACATTTGTCATCCCGGTGCCGCTGGGGAAACAAGCAGGAGCAATCCTGTCAACCAAACCCCTGGAAGCCCATTGCTTTCTGCTTACGCTGTCAGTGATACCTGCACAGCATCACGGCTTTTGGCAGATTTGCCCAGGTAAAACAGATTGGGAGTTAATAGGGGGTTGTGTTGGTGTTCAGAAGGAATGGAAATAGTCTCATTTTCTCTTAGTTGTACTGGTTCAGCATGGCTAAGTGACAAAAACAGTGACGGTATGTCTGTATTCCTAGGCAACATGAGTAGGAATCAGTTTACCAAAGAACAGGACTGTTAAAGCTTTGCCAAGTTTTGCATAAGTATTTCTCAGTGTAGACCTTGATATTGAAAATATTTTTCGGATTCCAAGTACCATCAGTCACATTAACTGGAGAGATGGCATGTCAGAAAACAGCCAGTTCCTCTGGATATTTGGGCAAATGAGACGTCATCTCCTCATTGTCGATTTTCCTTAGCTTATGTGGGAAGTTGTGACAGGACTAAATGCCTGTCCATTTCTGTGTTTTAAAAGACACTTCTGTTAGTTCTAACCTTAAGTAGCCTTAATGTTATCCTTCTATGAAGTTGCCTGTTCTTTTTAATTGTTTTCAAATTGCCGCACATCACTAGATTCTGGTTTGCTTTTTTCCTCACTTGTGTCACTAGCAAGACGCATTTCCGAACGTTATTAAGAGCATCATCTCGGTGGTTACAGCTATCTGTAATGTAAAGAAGTAGCGCTCACAGACGCTGTTTGTAATTTCTTCATTTTCTGAATATCAATACAGATATTTTATTCATTAATTTCTTAGTGCTGTTCCTTTTATTATGCAGTACCTCTCGGTGTGAACAAAAATAGGGTAAGTGGATCTAGGTCTATTGTTTTTAGGCCACTGGTTCAAGAGCGATCGATAACTTCTAAGCAAACTTGGGCCACAGTTGGACAGGGCTTAAGTGAACCTATGATCTTTGTATACTCAAATTGTAGTGTGAACAAATAAAAACATAACTAGCACGGATTGCAGGCAGAAAACATTAGTTCTAGAAAGGCTTTATTTTTCCTTTAATGCAAGTTAAATAAGCAGATGGGAATAAACTGTTGTAACACAATTACGGTGCCATGCAGACTAGACCTTTTTTAACGACTGCCTCCAAAGGCGTTCCCTTGAAAAGAGTATAAATACCTATTTTAATAATAAGACAAGCTGCTGGGTGTCAGGGATTAAAAATACCAAATAATGATGGTTCTTTTAACTGGATGTAGAGTTGTATTTTTCCCTTACTCTGATGTCAGGTGGAGAAGCCTCTTTTTGACAAGGGCCATTGTCTAGAATACGGGTTGTGGGTTTTGGGGATAGGGGAATGGGACGCGGCCACTCTGATGTTTAATTTGGTCCCTTGTGTTTTCAATTCACCTGATGCCAGCAAGAAGCAGTGCTGGAGCCATGTGCTCCCATTATCACCACTTAGCCCCAGTTAGCTCCTTGGCTGGGTGGCTTGTACCATTGCTGTCTTTGGGAGAGCAGCCAGGGAAGTTGGTCTCTTGAGGTTGATCAACAGAACAGACGGATGGACACGGGCGAAGTGTAAAGCGATAACAACAGATCGCATATTGAGAGCAAAGGAAAATGTCTTCAAAGAACGTTGTGCATTAGGACAAAATGCAGCTTTCCTTTAAGAGTTATTCTGGCACAGAGATATTTTCTGTCACCTTTTTTTTTCCCCTTCCCTTTTTGATCAGCCGGTCCCTGGTTGAGAACTTCTTCCCGAGGCCTTGAAAATCATCACTTGGAGAAAGCGAACGAGTCCTGAAAATTTGGATGCGTACTTTTTGTCTTTTTTTTTTTTTCTTTTTTAAAAGTGGAACCTGACTTTCAAAGTCACTTAACTGACCTATTTTACTTTAAAATACTTCCATTTTTCCTCAGTGTATCAGAAATGTCACAAAACACCTCTTACGCTGTCATGCTTCTGTTCAGGTTAGGCTGAGCCCTTGGCTGCTGTAGAAATGAGGGGAAAATAGCTTTCCTCCAGTTGTGGTGCCTGATCTTTTAAGAAATATAGGTACAGTCTCTGAATTTCACTGAGTGAATTCACCGAGTGGTAAAGCAAAAGTAAAGAGTTGAATAATTTTCACCTGAATTTCTAATGTGTATACATCAATTCAAATACAGGAGACTGAGGATTATAGAGGGAAGCAGGGTGTACTCTCTAAGATACTGAAGGGAGGTACCTTCTTAAGGGATATACAGGGTACAACTATGAGTTTTTGAATTAAGTGAATGGTGTGTGATGCTTTAACTGACAAATCTACCGCTCATCACCAACACGGAAACACCGGCGTAGGGCAAAGGTCTGTAATTCTGTCTTTAGCAGTGGCCAACAGAAATACCCTGCCTCGCCTCTTGGTAAGAGGAAGGGGATGAGTCAAGAGTTTTTCCTTCAGCTGTGACGTCTGTCAGAGGTCTCTTGCCTCCACCTTCCACTCTTCTATGAAAATTCTCGCAACTTCATGTCCTGGAGGTCTCAGCATCTCTGCTACATTTTTGGGGGTCTGAAAGTCATTGGGGAGGGTACTGACGGGATTAGGAGACTGGGGTGCCTCGACAAACAGAATTGCATCAGCCTTGCTGTCTGTAGAAATTAGCTAAAAATGGAGGATAATGTTATGTCTCTTTTACTTAATTAACAAGTTTTATATAAAATACATAACTAAGCATTTACTTAAGCTTTTGTCAGCACTCGCAGGAGAGAAATGAAGACAAAAAAAAAATAGGTCTTTTAAGGCAAGGGAGGAGAAGAGGTGGCTGCTGGGGCTGGGTTGATGTGGAATCAGGCTGTCTGCAGAGCTGGTTGGTCGTGGAGCACAAGTGCTGTGAAGCCTTTCACATCTTCCGGGGTCTGTTCTGCTCTTCCCAAAGAAGTGACCTTAGACACAGGCAGAACCAGATTTCTTCCAACAAGGTGGCTTTGAATTAAATTGATCGGATATTGCTGTTAGGGATTATTCAGAAAAACATACCAGAAAAATACATCTATTCACACAAACTAAGCCACAGGGCGAAGATGGTTTAGATAGCAGCGATGCAGGCTCCAGCCTTTGTCTGTAATTATTTCAGCTAGTGCTGTACTCTGAACAGAGCTGTCAGGAGCACCTTAACTGAAGCATTTAAAAATAACCTAATCCATGTAGGTGGTGGGGAGGAAACTGCATGTGTTTTGACCATGCTGTTTTCTGCTCCCAGTAGATACCCCAGAACTGACACTTTGATTCACTGGTTGACCGTAATCTTTGCTTTTCTCCACACATCAGATTAACAGCCATTTGGGTTTTGTAGGCTTTCTGACCGGACTTGCCTGTGAGACGATCGGTGCTGTGCTATTTCAGAGAAGTCCTTTGCTTTTTGAGCACAGCTGCTGCTGTTAGGTTAATGTTTTCACAGATCAAATCAGCTGTGGAAAATTATTTCCCTGGCGAGACCAAGACACCTCAGTGTTTTCAGCTCTGCTTGGAAATTTCAGGGTATTGGAGAGGGAAAAAAAAAATATAAATCTGTTCTTTGACAGAACTAGCAAATGTTCCTGGTTCCTGAGAAGCAATGGCTGTATGTATTTGCTTGGGCCTTTTCTATTTGATGCCTGCATCTGACATTCTGGACATTTATGGATGCATTTGCTTTGTCTGGCTTTCTAAGGAGACAGCCATCTGGTACTGTCAGTGTTATTGGATCGCCCTTCCAAAAAGAAAAGACTTTGCTTTTCATCTTCCATTTGAAATAGCTCATTAATTAAAAAAAATATTGAGAAGCATAATACATTACATTGTGTGTGCAGTATAGCTTGGATCGTATACAGGAAGGCAGGGCCACTGCAGAAGTGAATGAGAGAAGTTCAGACCTCGCTCGGCAGAAAAGTAAGACCACGAAGTCCTGTCGAACATTCTATATATGTAGTGCTGGGGAGAGGAGGAAGGAAGGAGAGGTAAAGCTTTCCTTCCAGTTCTCTCCACTTGTAATCATCTGTACTGTAGCTTGAGCAGTGCATCCTTTCTAACTGAAGGGCAAAAACCCCAAACCTCTTCATCTTCTGTTTCTCAGACTTTCTTGATTGGTCATCTTACTCAGCTGATTGCCTTGACAGCTTCTTACCCAGCTGATAAATGAGGGTTGCATTGTTTTTATTATACTTCAATACGTTGTCTACTGTGCTGTTAATGCTCAGTGGCAGGAGAAGTTCCTGCTGTATCTAATGCAGGGAATCATTGAAGTATCCAAGAGACCCCAGGACCAGATGTGAGGTATCTGATTTTCTCTGCTTGTTAACTTATATACAAAAGATAAAAATGAGTCTTTTTGCTTCAGAAATTCTTGAGGTTAAAGCTGTGCTTTCATTCTGACAGCTGGCAGAGAGGCTTTGCAAATCATTAATGAAATTGTGAGCCAGGCTCCTCCAGCATCCCTCATGTTACTCCTTCGGGTTCACTTACAGGGGAACTAAGCATGAAAGTTGGTTCCTTTTGTCCTCATCTAGGAAAAGGACACTCCTTCAGACAGATGTTTTATACTTCTCTCCCAGTATTTAGATGAGCAGTGGAGACGCGTCTTCGTGGCAAGTCCTGTTGTGTATTTCTCCACCACTCGTGTTCTTGCCCCTTTAGGTGATATTGCATTCTGGTAACCCAAGTGCTCAGTTCAGTTCAGATCAACTAGATCTTCTCACAGTTGTCTTTACTTTTGCTCTTGATACTCAATTACCTATCCTATGAATTAGGATAAACTATAATTTTCAGCAAAGTGCATCACAAAGATTTGCAAAGCCAAGGTGACGTTATCTGTGTTTTACAGATGGAAAAAATGGGCAAGCATAGTTAATTGGACCATTCTAGCAGTGCCAATATTCCTTAAATTAAGGCACTGGTAGTCATCAGGTGCTGATAGTACACACCTTAGCACAGACTCATTTCGACTGTCTCCAGCTGAGTTTTGCAGCCTGTAGCTCTACTTCCAGCTGATCTTCCACTGATGGTTGGTTGAAAGTGGGGTTTCCAAATCACTGCACTGTTGTTACTGCAGCAGTGTAGGCGTTGTTTTTAAACCAGAAAGATTTTGCAGATCTGGAAAATAACTGCCTACTTGTCATTTCGACTTCCAGCTCTTTATTACCTGTAAGTACTCTCCCCCCAACTTGAAAAAAAAAAAAAAAAAAAAAAAAAAAAAAAAAAAAAAAAAAGCACAAGGTCTGCTATGTTTTATCTTGCAGTAAATTCAAAAGAATATCGACCTGTCCTTTGGTAAGGTCTTGTTCCATCCACCTTTGAATATTTGCCCTTTGGTTCACCTTGCTCACCTCTACATAATGTTGACATGGGTTGCAGGGTATAACTGCTCTTAGATGCTGAACCTCCAGTGATGTTTTTCTCCACCTGCTTTGCTGTTTAAGTACCTGCTTCCATTTTATTCTTATGCCAATTGCTGTGACAAGTACAAAGATGTTACTTAGTTCCACTTCAGCTCCTTTGTCAAAAAGGGCTTGTGGAGTCCAGTGTTGGAGTCAAATTGTTATTAAAAGACATATTCTTTACATAGCTTGAAGCTTATCAAAAGGTCTGTTTAGAAGGATACACTCTCATGGCAGTGAATACAGGAGGGACCTTGCTGGGAAGCTCTGCTTTGGGTATTTTTTCCCATTGACAGTGTTCAGTGCAAAGAAACAACTCTGTTGTGTGTGCCACAGATTGTAAAACAGATTCATTTCTGTCCCAGGTATGTCAGATGAACTGGGACCATAAATATGTGTTATCACTAATTGCCATTTTGGCTATCCTCACCCCACATCCATTCTGGCCTGCTTTTAGTAACGGCTCTTGCAAGAACCACTAGAGCTTGGAATTGGTGATTTATATCACCTGAAAGCAGCTGGGAAACCTTGTTTTCACATATTATAAAGCATTAGCCTCTGACCCTATGGGTTTGTGATGTATTAGTTGCTAAGAGCATGCTAGAGCTGACGTGTAGGGGAAGGAACGTAAGAAAGTAATCAGAGTGATGGAGTGGTCATATTTCATAGTTGGGGTGTTAACTCATTTTCAAACAGCAAAGTTCAGGGGCTTATTGAGAGGTTTTCAAAGCTAATAATAGTAAAAAAAAAAAAAAAAAAAAAAAAAAAAAAAAATGGAAAGAGGTGGGTGACACCCATGTTGATGTGTTGTTTTGTGTTCAGGTTACCAGGACATTCTCCATTTTTTTAAAGACCCAGAGAATGCAGGAGTTCTGAAAGTATAAAGACATGTAAAAACATCAAAATTCGTAGAGAATTACTTCTTTCTAAATAATATTTTATATCTACATGGCCAAAGATCTGAGAACCAAACAGAAAGCTTTTGTCGGGGTGGGAAGATTGGTTGATCAGGTAAAACATTGGACTTGGACTTGAGGATTGATTCTGTTCCCAGCTGATACCAGCTTCACGTTGGATGTTAGGGTAAGTACTTTAGGGTAAGTACGGGTAGCCCCCGTACCCCTTGTACCTCTGACCAACATCCAGTGTGGGCAAGGCAGTTGAATACTAGAACTTGGAGCTTCACCAGCACCCAGGCAGGCAGATGCCGTGTTCAGTAGCTTGATCTAACAAGGTCCCATGAGCTTAAGATCTAATTCTGAATTTGTAAAGGGTATTTTAGGCAAGGGAAACCTACAGTTGTATTTCACTGCGGTGCAAAGCCTGGAAATAGCAATCCTATACTGAAGCATTTGTATTAATGCTGTAGAGAAAATAGATACCTAAAGACTTGCTGACAATACCAGCCATTCATAGAAAGAGAAGGTATCAGGCTATTGGAGGAAACTTTTAAATGTTATTCCGTGTTCTCTACTATAAATATAGTTTAAAATCTAGTGCACTACAAGTGAATCCCGTCACCAACCTCTAGGAAACATTTCCCATCTTCACGCAGTGTTTTATGGTATTTGTGGTAACACAGTATAGCTCACACAAAATGTCAAAGGAGAGAGAAGGCTTCTGACTCCATTTGTGGAGAAACAAATTTGATTAGGTTCTTTGCTGCTGTCAATCCTGACTGATGAGTAGAGTTTAAATTTCTGGTTTGCACTGTGCACTCAATATATGGGTGTATATATACAAAAAATTAACCTATTCATTTGATAAACAATATTCAGGAGAAAAAAGATGCTCCATTTACTTTTTCTATATGCAGTTCTATATGTTTGTATCTTTTGCATTATGTACTTCTGTGTTCTGGGACTGTGATTACACTGGGACTGCTGAAGAAGATCTCGAATGCAGTGAGCACAAGTCTAATTATTTTGTTCACTAGAGGCAATAATTGGCTTGTTCAGAAGTAATGAGATAATTCAGATGTAAATTCATTTTTGAGAGGGGAATTTTAATAATGGATAATCTAGGAAATTGTATCATGAATGAAAGAATATTTTGTTTATAAAAGGAACAAGTAATGTAACTACAGAAGGTTAGGGCCATTTCAACTAATTCACAGCTGGAAACAAAATCTGGAAGATTGCTTTTGACTGCCGTATAAATGCTGTATGTTCTGAGATGTTAGCACTGGGTTTTTAACAAGACTGTTATCCTGTGAAAAAGTAGCTGCAGCATTCGCAGAACTTCACTGTGGACAGGGTTGGAATTTGTGGAGATGAACTTTATGATGAGAGTACCTGAGTGGCCATCCTAAATTTAAACCTTATGGAGATGTTTCAGTGAACAGAATCCAGGCCTGAGCAGTTGTGTGTTTTGATATTTTTTCTTAACTTTTTCTTCAGCATTCCTGTGAATGTCCTTCAGGCAGTTTTGGTGAGCCAGTATGTGTTTCCCTTTAGAAACAGGGTTTACTATTAGAAGTCTGATTTTGAAGGGGTGGGGTTGGCTTATTTAATGTCATAATTTTATTTTTCTAATTGTCAGGCAGAACTTTACTGGAAGAGTGGTCAAGTATTGGAACAGACTGCCCAGGGAGGTGGTGGAGTCACCATCCCCGGAGATGTTCAAAAACGTGGCACTTTGGGACCTGGTTTAGGAGGCATGGTGGTGTCGGGTTGGCGGTTGGACTTGATGATCTTAGAGGTCTTTTCCAACCTTAATGATTCTATGATTCTATGAACTGCTCTGTCCTGTTTCCAGATCTAGTGCTGGCTTGCTTTGGAGCTTCTAATAAGTCTTTTATGCCTTGTACTTCCAGTCTTTGGGTCTTAAAGCTAAGTGCTGATGCCCAGTGAAGTCCCTAGGGGCTATAAATGTGAGTATGAGGCAGATGCCCACCTTCTACGTTAACATTTTAACTAACTTAGACTCTTTTGTCTGTTAATTAGGGATGTGGACAAATAGAGAAATGTGTTAAGAGGCGAGAGACCTTCAAATGGAATTAAGGCAATACATCACTTATGAACATGGTACATGCCATCTTAGGTGGCATGCTGGCTCTTGTTGGAGTGTGGGCAGGAGAAGGGGTAGAGAGCAGAGCGGGAAGCAACATCTGGCAGGTGAGACCAAGCTGGGGGGAATTTCCTTGTGCTTCTGGAAACCAGATTTGAAGAGAGAATATGTGGAATGATTTAGTTTTTGTAAGAGCATGCGGACAAATCAGAAATAGATGAATTGAGCAGTGGGAGGAAGGTTTGAGATGATGAGCCTCGTTGAAGGACCCTGGATTTAATCGGAGAACACCCTTTGTTGGCTTTCTTCCAGTGCTTTCCCCCCACGTTGTGCTTTGCCTCACCCTTTTCTTTCTTTTTGCTTCAGAAGTTTCTGAGCTGTGAATTATATGTCAAGCCCTTCTGGTTTGTCCTGTGCTGAAGAGCTGTGGCTAATTTTAGTCAAGCCTGAACTGTCATTCTGGTTCATCAATGTCACATTAGCATCATTCCGGTTCATCAATGTCACATTAACAGTAAATCCGAACTCCCTGATTATTAAAGTGGATGGAAATCACAGCTCTGTGTGTGGCCAAACACCTACTCATCAACGGGGTTTTTGATGGGGCCTGATAGTTTAATGCAGGCCTTAATCAAGGGCTCATAACTGTTTTCTCTGCTGCTTTTTATCCTCGTGCTATTGAATTGCATTAACACGTGCGCATATTCCCTGTTTTTGTTTAACACACACTCTATCAGGACTGGAGCAGAAACCTGGTTTTAGGCTGAAGCATTTGTCATATTAATGGCTTAGGCTTTCAATGTTAATGAGACAAAGTGTTCAAGAATTAGTATTTAAGACTGGGAAGATGGGGAAGGTGGGAAATCATTAAGGAGGGAGAGAGTATGAACTGTGTTTAGTGCAGAGAACCATGTGTCAGAGCACTGTCTGTTTTATCCCTGGGATAAATCTTCATTGCATCATTAACCTGGGTTTTGCTCGATTATTGCCTCTATTTCTTCCCTTTTCCCTATGCTCTCTACCTGCATCACTGCCTTGCTCACTTCCCCCAAGTCTTGTACTAGTTTTGACCCAAACAAGCGGTCTGATCATATTTACAAACTGTAGGTTATGTGTGAATTTGTTTCAGGGTGATTAACACTTTGCTCTGAAGGTACAAGGTAAACCTTTTGGGTTTCCAGTCCAGCCTTCCCACCGTTACTTCTGTGGGCTCAGAGGACAGACAAGAGCTTCCACAATTCAACAGAAAGCATGTTTTGGCAGGAGCAACCGTGGGATGTGATTTTTGGAAGCACAAGCGATGCTCAGGTGTGTGCAGAACCGCTGGGAGGACTCTGGCTCTGGAACCCAGCACTGCCTCCAACCATGCATATGCTCGCAGAAACACAGCCTGTGCCTTGCATTTCTTTGTCAAAAGTCGTGTGTTGTTCTGTGCACATACAGGTCAAATACCCCCCCATATCTACAATAGCCAGTGAATGTCCTTGGACATAATATTGTACAGAATAAAAAACTGAAAAGGTTTTTTATGGGTTACAAGCACAAGTGCAAAGTATGATTACAACTGCTGTTATTCATCAAGTCTTTCAGTGCCCTACTGAATTCAGAGGAGGCACTTGCCTACCTGTGGGCCCACCACATCTCCTTTAAAGAACAATTTGCTTTTTCTCGATGGCCATTTTTATTTAAGCGTGAGCACAAAAGGTTCCAGTCCAGTGCAAGAAGCATTCTGGTAATTTATTAGTAATTTGCTGAAATTGCAAGTTAACCAGCAGTGGTACCCAGTAGCATAACGGGATTCAGAAGTGACAGAATGTCGTGGTTTAACCCCAGCCGGCAACTGAACACCACACAGCCACTTGCTCACTCCCCCACCCCAGTGGGATGGGGGAGAGAATTCGAAGAGTAAAAGTGAAAAAAACCTCATGGGTTGAGATTAGAACAGTTTAATAACTGAAATAAAATAAAACAAAATAGTAATAATAATAATAATGATAAAAGAATATCCAAAGCAAGTGATGCACAATGCAATTGCTCACCACCCGCCGACCGATGCCCAGCCAGTCCCTGAGCAGCAGCCCCCTGGCCAGCTTGCCCCTAGTTTATATACTGAGCATGATGTCATATGGTATGGAATATCCCTTTGGCCAGTTTGGGTTGGCTGTCCTGGCCCAGGATGGGTTTGTCTCTGCGCTGCGAGTTGTTCTGCTTCCGTTGCTGTAACCACCCCCACAGGACATTTGCCACCATCCACGAGTCAGTATAGAGAGAGAGCGCTGGCCAGTTTTCTTGGTCAGCAATGTCTAAAGTCAGCTGGATGGCCTTCACTTCTGCAAATTGGCTCGATTCACCTTGTCCTTCAGCAGTTTCTACAACTTGTTGTATGGGACTCCATACAGCAGCTTTCCATCTCCGATGGTTTCCTACAATACAACAGGACCCATCAGTGAACAGAGCACATTGTTTCCCATTTTCTGATAGTTTATTATACGGTGGGACCTCTTTGGCACGCGTCACCACCTCCTCTGGTGACATTCCAAAATCTTTGCCTTCTGGCCAGTCCATGATCACTTCCAAGATTGCTGGGCGACTGGGGCTTCCTGTTCGAGCCCGTAGTGTAATCAGTGCGACCCACTTACTCCACGTAGCATCAGTTGCATGATGTGTACAGGGGATCCTCCCTTTGAACATCCAGCCCAGCACCAGCAGTCAGGGTGCCAGGAGGAGTTGTGCTTCAGTACCAACCACCTCTGAAGCAGCTCGAATCCCTTCATGTGCTGCCAATATCTCTTTCTCGGTCGGAGTATAGTGGGCTTCGGATCCTCTGTATCCCTGACTCCAAAACACTGGGGGTTGACTCCTAGTCTTCCCTGGTGCTTTCTGCCAGAGGCTCCAGGTAGGGCCATTCTCCCTGGCTGTGGTGTAGAGCACGTTTTTTACATCTTGCCCTGCCTTGTCTGGCCCAAGGGCTGCAGCATGAACTATCTCCTGTTTAATTTGTTCAAAGGCTTGTTGTTGCTCAGGGCCCCACTTGAAATCATTCTTCTTCAGGTCACTTGATAGAGAGGGCTTACAATCAGACTGTAATTTGGAATATGCATTCTCCAAAAACCCACAACGCCTAAGAAAGCTTGTGTTTCCTTTTTGCTAGTTGGTGGAGACATGGCCGTTATCTTGTTGATCACGTCCATTGGGATCTGACGATGTCCATCTTGCCATTTTATTCCTAAAAACTGGATCTCTCGTGCAGGTCCCTTGACCTTACTTTGTTTTATGGCAAAACAGGCTCTCAGAAGGATTTGGACTATTTTCTTCCCATTCTCAAAAACCTCTTCTGCTGTGTTGCCCAACATGATGATGTTATCAAGGTATTGCAGGTGTTCCGGAGCTCCACCCTGTTCCAAGTGCCATCTGGATCAGTCCATGGCAAACGGTAGGGCTGTGTTTCCACCCCTGGGGCAGTTGATTCCAGGTGTACTGGACACCCCTCCAGGTGAAAGCAAACGGTGGCCTGCACTCTGCTGCCAAAGGGATTGAGAAAAACCCATTAGTGATATCAATGGTGGCATACCACTTGGCTGCCTTTGACTCCAGTTCGTATTGAAGTTCTAGCATGTCTGGCACGGCAGCACTCAGCGGCAGTGTGACTTCATTCAGGCTGTGATAGTCTACTGTTAGTCTCCACTGTCCGTTAGACTTCTGCACTGGCGATATGGGACTGTTAAAGGGTGAGCAGGTCTTGCTGATCACTCCTTGGCTCTCCAGTCGACGAATCAGCTTATGGACAGGAATCAGGGAGTCTCGGTTGGCACGATATTGCTGCCGGTGCACTGTTGTGGTGGCGATCGGCACCTGTTGTTCTTCGACCTCGGCAACCCCACAACAGAAGGGTCTTCTGAGACACCAGGCAAGGTGGACAGCTGTTTAATTTCCTCCATCTCCAAGGCAGCTATACCAAAAGCCCACTGGTACCCTTTTGGGTCCTTGAAATACTCTCTTCTGAGGTAGCCTGTGCCAAGGATGCACAGAGCCTCTGGGCTAGTCACAATGGCGTGCTTTTGCTATTCATTCCCGTTTAGGCTCACTTCAGCCTCCAGTACAGTTAG
This sequence comes from Fregata magnificens, assembly GCA_013389945.1. Classification (NCBI taxonomy): domain Eukaryota; kingdom Metazoa; phylum Chordata; class Aves; order Suliformes; family Fregatidae; genus Fregata; species Fregata magnificens. Next base: position 279,058 of record WAAD01032127.1, on the reverse strand, counting down.
CTGGTGGGATCCCCCTGTCACTCCAGAAATACAGACAGGTTTTGCCCCTGTATAGCTTGATGGCATTAGGGTACACTGTGCACTAGAGCCTTATACTCTTGTGGGACTGATGTGCCAGGCCATTGAATCCACACAGTCCAATAAAAACAGTTGTCCCCTTCCTCCAGCTGGCTGGAGGCAGGGCCCCTCTAGTCCTGGTTATATTTGTTACTCATTTCTTGTAAATACGAGTCAGAAGTCTCTTCATTAAGATCAGAAGTAAGATCAGCCCTTCTAGTCTCTCTGGGGAACTGCCCATTGGAAACTGGAGGAGCAATTTTCCTGGAAGAACCCCCTTATGTGATTGTTTTTCCTTGCAACTCACATACCCATGCCTTTAGGGTCAAGGTAGATTTTCCATCCTGCTTCCTCATGTCCTCTCTGTGGTCACGCAGGTAAAACCACGGGGTGGCCCGTGGTGTGTACCCTCTATATCCTCTCTCTTGAGCAGAGGAACTTAATCCTAATAGCTAAGATACTGGTCTGTACGGGTGGAGAGTAGGATCTATCCTCTTCGAATTGCTGGACCTTCCGGGACAGTTTCTCCACATCTGAGATGAGGGAGGGAGAGAGACTTTCTTCATATCGCCGGAGTTGACCAGCCAATTCATCCACCATTGGTCCCCTTCCATCTTTCCAGGTCATTACTGCCAATGAGTTGGCACACAACGCTGGTGTACTCCATATCGACTTCCGCCACATGGGTCATACGCACCGGGCTTCATCTGGATCTTTGGATAACTGCTCGTTGTCCAGGTCACCATAGATCATCTCCAGCACAGCTAATTCCCTCAGGTCCTGGATACCTCTCTCCATGGTGGTCCACTTGCCTGGCCGATACAGAACATCTTCCTTGAAGGGATAGCTTTCTTTCATGGCAGACAGGAGTCACCTCCAGAGGCTGAGGGCTTGTGCCCCTTTTCCAATCGCTTTGTCAATGCCCCCTTCCCTAGAAAGGGATCCCAGCTGCTTGGCTTCCCTACCCTCTAATTCCAGGCTACTGGCCCCATTATCCCAGCATCGGAGCAGCCAGGTGTCAATGTGCTCACCTGGATGACAGCCAAAATCTTTTTGCATATCTCGCAGCTCACTCAAGGATAGGGATCAGGTGGTTTCCATGTTGTTTACAAGTTTTTCTTCTTCCTCCTCTCTCCTCGAGATGACCCTGCTTTTTCATCATCCCTTTCTAAACGAGCTGACTTTTGCTTCCAGGATTTCTTCTTGTGTATAGGGGCAACTGATACCGGCACGGTTTGGTTCTCTGGTTCAGCCGCAGTGCCTGTCCCGGGGGTTGGAGTGGCCGCAGTGCCTGTCTTTTTGTCGTCAGATCCAGAGACCTTCTCTTCCCCTTGAGGGTTCTGAATAGTGTTGAACAGGACTTGGGAGGCATGGGCCAGGCCCCAGCATGTTGCAGTGATTTGTGTCTCTCTGGAATTGCCAGGGTGACAGCATACTTTTTCCAAATATTTTACTAGTCCTTCAGGATTCTGCACTTGCTCGGGGGTGAAGTTCCAAAACATTGGAAGCGTCCTCCTATGGATGTCCTAGGCATTTCCCCATGCTACCCCACACACCCTGCCACCCCTAACTATCAGCTGTTGACCAGCAGTTTTAAGGCTGTAGTGGAGTCTGGAAGACATAAGTTTAACTCTGAGCACGGAGGGGTCACCTAAGGACAGATGTATAGTGTTTTCCTTGCTTGGCATGTATTTTATATCTTTCACGTTGTGAGGTGTTACGGAGTTGTTGTATGAAAATCAGTACTACCAAAGGAAGATTGTTCTTGAGGATAATGTGCTGGTGCGTGTTTGTCTAAGGCTTTAATTGAACCCAGGATCCTTCTGTAAGTTTTGTGGCTTCTAAATCATAAATGAGTGCCATTCTGATACACTTCCTTTTTGTAAGCTCCCTCATGCTTATAAATTAAAAACAAAACAGCATTACCTTTTTCTTACGATATCCACCTATGGTGGAAAAAAAAATCAGGTTTTGGGACAATTCATTTATCAATGAATTATTGCTGAGATTTTCCTAGAACTGCCACACAGGGGAAATGAAAAGCAATGACACAATTTACAAACAAGAGTAATTTCAGTTGTTTATACACAATTACATCTCTGCTCCCTAAGGAAACTGTTGAAGGAACATTGTGAGTTTAAGAACAGCTTTATTTTTATAAACACTCTTTTTAATTGCTGAGTTGAAGTTGTGTTTATTACCGAAAATTCCCAAGGCTTTTTGCAAACAGTACAATCTCCTTAACACAGGCACGATTTAGTTATGTATTTTCATCCTCCTGGTTATACTGTTTTTCTCATCTCTCTTCTTAAACTACTTTAGTCTCTGAGTTCCCATATATTACGCTAACTATCCCTGTTTTCTCTAGACCATTTCCAGTTTTATAAGTTAACAAAACTGAAAGTTAACAAATCACTTTCCTCCTAAATACTGTCCTTATATAAGGGCTTTGGAAGGATTATAGAAGTATTCCTAATTAGTCAGTGTAAGCGTTGTGTAAAGTGTCTTAATGTTAAGTCAATTTTACGGAATAATAAAAGAAGGAGCAGAGAGGGTTTTTCCTTCATTTATGTGCAGTACCAAAGGCTGTATTGTATAGCCTGACTCTTTTAGCTGACTTGGATATGTCCTGATCCACATCATCCAAGTGTCTTGTCCAGAAATCATGGTGGATCGTGCAAAACCCACAGCTTCTGTGCATGGGTTAAACTGCTTCCATACTTTGTCAGGTACAAAATCCTTCCTTTTGGGGTCTATTACTGTGCGGTTATGGACAGTTCCTGCTTGCTTTCTCTGACTTCTGTTTATTCAACTTTTCTTTGTAAAGGTTCCTGCCTTCTGCGTTTTCCCTTGTAGGCTTTTTGCTTGAACAATGGAAGAGGATTGAACTGAAGGGAGACTCTGTTTTCTCTCTTCGTTGTACCTTGTAGCATCCCCCTCTCATGCTCCAGCATTTTGCTATTCATCTAGGATCCGAGTTTCCCAGGCAAGGATTAACCTACACCCCAGGTTAGTAGCAGAGGGAGGAGGAGGAGGATAGTCCAGTGCCACCTTGTAATGCAGTCTCCACTGCTGGAGGAAGATCCCTGGATATATCTGATCTGACAGGCAGTGAATGGATGTGAAAGGACAGACTCCCCTGGCTTAGCACACAATTTCTTGAATACCTTTGAAACCTTTCCCAAAGGATTCAGTAGGATTGTGACCTATTTTTGGTATTGCTGTCTTGAAAGAATCAAATGATACTACCCATCAGTAATCTAGGAGCTATTTTATATACAGCTACTAAAAGCAGCCATGTAGGAAAAGTCAGCAGCTATCGCATACTTTTCTTCCTCGTTTCTATTCTGTTGCCCCAAATATGGTACTTGGGGAAAAGCTGAGTACAAACTCATGTCTGTGGTCAGGTGAGAATATAGGATGATATCAACTATTCAATTCATTGCACGACCAGCAGCAATTTCTTAAATCTCGGGTGACCTGGAAAACCAGTGTCTCTTTGTTTTCTCTTCGTTCACCCCAGTCTCTGTAACCCTTTCAACATGTGCATAAATGGATTTCTTGCAAAATGCTTTTTGGCACAATGACCTATCTTAGTGATTTCCACGAAACACTCATTACCCCTTTGTGTAGCCATTTCCCTAAATTCTCTGATTCCAACATCTTGATTTCTGAGTGCCTGTTTCATTATTCTTTTTTTCTTTGCCATTAACAGGAATTTCTGAATGCATCTCCTTGCAACAAATTAAATGAGGTTACTGCTCGGTGTTCCATCTGTACAAGAGCTTCAGCTCTGCTTTGTGTCTTGAATCTTTGAACTTTGGCTTTGTCCTTTTGGTTGTTGTTCTCTGAATGCTTTGGCACGAGGACAAAATTAAAAAGCACTTTAGCTGTTGCTGAATGGTAGGTGATCTTGAACCCCGTTCTTGAAATGGAAATTAAAGCCCCGTCTTTTTTACATTCCTTTTCTTAAGCAACAGGATATTGATCCGCTGGGTTGAAGTCTTTAAAAAAATGCTCTGTTATCTTCCCAGTTTATTTTTCTGGAGGAGCATGTTTTAGTTATCTTTGCGTTTAGCGATATGAAAGAACATGGTGATCAGATTTAGGTTATTAGGGGGATAAATCTTGTGCTTCATTCTGTGCTTTCTTATTCTGCCTTGGAGCAGTGATAAAAGCGAGGGGATCTGAAGCCGAGCTTTGTCTGAAAGTTTTTTTAGCTGTGGAAAAGGTTCCTGTTAAATGCCTATTTGAGATTAAAGTGAGATGCATGAAAACCATTGATGTGTTAAGCCCAAGCAAGCCAGTTTAGTTCCTATTTTGAGTTTCAATGTGTTGTATTACAGTTAGGCACAAATCTTTGTGGATTGGATCTTTGTCCAAGCACTATGCCAACTCTTCCACATAGTGATATTCTTCTGTTAGCTGATACGTAAGAGCGAGGTGGCAGCTTGCAAAGTCGGACCCGTTCATGAGTTGTGGTGACTTTATAGTGGCTGTTCATAGCAGCAAGCCTGAGGTCTAGGAGCTGGTACCTGTGTAGTATTGTTGCAAAGGGACTGTATAAGTGCTTACCGCTAACAGCATATTAAAATCCTCCATGATTTGGCTCTGTCACTCTCTGCCCAGCTCCAGAGCTTTCATGTTAGTGAAAGAGGAAGAATTGGCTCCTCTACACTCGATGTCTTGTACAGTATTTTGAACGCCTTCTGTAGCGGGGGATTAAAATTTAAATACTCGAGGTCAGTCGGAGAAGGAAGTAATGCAGCGTTCCTCGGTTGTTCTGCAATCTTATCCCAGTATTCTGTCACATGCTGATACAGTGCCAAAGCATATGGATCTCCATATGGTGACTCTTTCTGGTTTTCTGCCACCTGTAGTCAAGCTGATTTTCAGTCACTGAATTTGCCCAAGAGATAAAGCAAAGTAAGTACAGCAGCAAAATAAGGCTGCAGTGGTAAAGACTGAAGTTTTATGTGACTTACTGTTGTTACAGTAATTAGTAGAAGAAGAAAAAAAAATAAACAAATGGATTTAATGAGCATGTCAGTAATCCAGGAACAAGTGTTTCCAACACCTCATTAGTGGGGGTGAATGGGCGCCACACACTTTCTTGCCTCCAAAAAGACAAAATAATTTTTGTTTTGATTCAGCTTCTGTGAGAAGATGGAATTAAAGCAGGCTGATTGTCTTTAAAAGCAGTGCTGCTAACTGGTTTACATGTGTCTTCATGGTTCAGAAATAATGATGTCACAAATGACATTACAGTTTTGAATTATTAAAAAAGCAAAGAAAATACATCCTATGAATGATTTGCCATAGCTTTATTCTGTTAAGGTGAGTTTCTTTAAAATCTAAATATAATATATAAAATGATGTATGTGTATATATGTATTTTTAACATCTTTTTTTAAAATCTCGTCTTGTTTTCAAGCAGTTGTGTTACTGCTTTGGATGCTGTGAAGACATACAGGTGCATCACAGTTAATTGTTGGAATACTTAGCCAATAGCAAGGTGATGGAGTAAGTATACACTCTCACTACGTTTTACTGGGCTTGCCAATAAGAATTATTGGCAGAGTGTTGAGTAAAGAGGGAGTAACGTTAAAACACTCCCATGCTGGTATGTGCCTCCCCAGGTGTCAGTAAGCAAATACAGGAGGCTAGGGTTGGTTCATCACATCTTTTGAACAGTTTTGGCCAACCTACCATCTGTACTTAAATAAAGTGTTCTTCTGCAATGCCTGTAGGATGATTCCTTCTAGGTTTGGGGCCTTCCTCCCTGCTATGGGGTCAGATCTAGCTTATACATAAGCTGTCCGGTGGTGTAAAAAGCAGGTGCACAGTGTGTAGTTTTGGCTAGTGTGACCCCTAATCTTTAAAGGCCAGAAACAAAGGATGCGATTCTGGGCTACTTTTTTTCAGTCAGCTGTGTTTCTAGTGCTCATAGGTCTGCTCTAGCTAGGAAGACCTGTAGATGTCTCCTCTTTTTTTATTCTGTTACCAACATACTGCTCTGTCTCCTGCTGCTTTCCATAGGTTACTTTTCTCATGCATATAGATTGTTCTTGTGATATTATGGGGATGGCATAGCCATTTCATGTTTTTAGGAGTGTCTTTTTAAATTCTTCCATCGATAGCTGGTGATAATGGTACCATCCAGCTTTGCAAAAATCCTTCCATGTTCATCACTCGCATTTTAGCTATGCATCTACTCATTCGATGTTAGATCCTGCCCAAAATTTCTTGTGGTTTTAGCCATACCTTAGGGATAAGCAATGTGCTGCGTTGATGGAAAGGATTTTAAGTGGCTTTAGGTACTCTTGCCCTATTTACCTTTCCACACTCATATAGCCAGAAAGAATTTCATTAGCTTCTTTTAAAATGATTGTGCCGTTGGGTGATCTTGATTGTTTTGAGCGATGCTCCAAGGCTCTGTATAGTAGGGAGCAGGACTTTCTCAGGTTCTCACAGAGACAGCTGTGGTAACTGTAAAGCTTTGGTTAACATTTTGGTAGGGATTTTGGAATGGGAACTTTCCTTGATCTATGCAGCTGAGGTCTCCTGTAGGCAAGAACAGTTTACCTGATTCAGCAGGATAGATGTAAACCGCTGCATTAACCAGCTGCAATTCTCATGTATCCCCAGTGTCTTTTAATCTGTGCAGGAATTGTATCTTCCACACAGGTAAGAGTTTGATGTGACTGAATTAAATGAATCTTGGTAGAACTTCCTGCCCCTATGGCACGATGCCATCTTCTTTGCTTCTCACTTGTAGAGAGAGTATTTGGGTTCTGAAATAAAGAGCCTGTGGGTGCAAAACCTTGCATTTACACCCCAGTTGCAAGATCCAGCAACACGTTTAGGTGCTCCAGAGAAAGAGACTGACCTTCTGAGTAGGATATAAGCTCTTTGCTTCATCTTTTCCCTAGGGGAGTTCCTCCATCTTCATCATCACAACTGTTTACACTGGCAACTAAAAATCTCTTCTAGTGATCACCCACAGTCTCCTGTGGTGCTTCTTTTCTGTTATCTTTTTTAAAATTCTTATTTCATGTCTTTCCTCAGTGGAGGATATTTATTTTGTGAGTCAGCTTAAATGCAGAAGCTGTGAGAAACTGTATTTTTGTTCAATGAAGTGTGATATGTAGAGTAGAATGGAGCATTTCTGCCAGTAGCTGTCATGGGTGAATATGGTTGAGATGCATTTCTACTGTCTGTTACTGAGATGAGTAGCACCAAACCTCAATTTTTTTTATTCCAGTTCGTCTCCAGATCTGTTTTGTTTCTTGTCAAAATGGGTTTTCCTCTGTGGAACCAGGTGTAGAATTGGGATGGACAGGTTACCTTGACTAGAACAAGAGCCCACCCAAGTCCTTATCCTTGGACCCAAAGGAAGCTTGATCTGGAAAGTCTTTGAAACAAGCAGAGCTAAAGCATAGGCCAGTTCCTGCCAAATTAAGTCGTTTGCTAACACTAGCAGTTAGGTTCTCTGTGCTGGTGCTGTTACAACACAGTGTTGCGGGTGTTGCACTGGTATGAGATGTTGAGCGTTGGGATGTGTTCTGGTTCCTGTCTTAGTAGGAATTTTTTTTTTTAATATATATCCCATATCTCACTTTTAACTTTTTTTTTTTTTTTGAGTAACATCATGCGTGATTTTGCAATAATCTGTAGTTTGGCACTGTATTATATTTCTTAGGTTTTGTTCTGGTGTCTGGATTGCAATGAGAGAGGGGTGTGCAATATTTTATAACACAAGGGAAGAAGGGCCGGAGATCTGAAGTTCTGGTTTCTGCTTTCCAGGACTGCTTGTGGCTGGCGTTTAAATCATGCCACAGATGCTAACTGCGTGCAGCAGACACTCGTCCATATAAGACCATTTTTAATGTATATTAGATGGTGTTCAAGCTCTAAATGATGAAGGCAGTTTAAGGAGTTTAATGTCACAGGTAACGACTTCAGGACGAATCAGAAGAGATTTGCTTTTGCTGTGTCTACACAATTATTTTGCGAGGGCCTTTCTTCCCAAGTAACTGCATGTGGAATGGAAAAATTCAAATGTGCACCTTTACTTTGTTACCTCTTATTTTATCTACAAGTCCCAGCTTTTCTGTTCAGTTCCAGCTAGAAGAAGATTTTTACCTAATGGAGACATTCTCTGTGACTGAGTGTACTCAAGGTCTTGGGGGTCTGTGTTTAATTTTCTGACTCCTGAAAAAAAGAAGTCCCATGAAATTAACTTTTTTTTTGTTCTCATTCCAACCAGTGTACCAAATACGCATTCAAGCCACCTTTTTAATGTTCCCCTCGCCCAGCAGTTCGGTGTCCTTACTGTGCGTAGAGAGGACAGGTTTTAATGCACCAGTCCAGCTTTCACATACCGGGACATGTAGCTCCACTGCAGAAAAGGAGCAAACTGTTAAATTTCCAAGGAAGGATTTACTGAATGTTTTAACTGCTCATGATGAAAACAAGCACCACGTCTCCGAGGAGGGTACTGGCTGGGGTGATTCTGTAACTGCTGCTCTGTGTGTTTGTACGGCAGCACATAGTTAAGTCATTAAAATACAGGCAGTTACCTGCACTCCTGAGCTTGCCACCAGATATGTTCTTAATAGACTGTTGTAGCTTTAATGAAATCCAGTCTCGCTGAATCACTAAACTTGCTTTCTCCAGGAAGGCTCTTTACAGGGACCTGACAGATCACCTCTCCAGTGCTTCCAGACGTCCTGGCTCTCTAATTCTTCTCCATAACGAGTTTTGTGCTGCATGATAAAATATTCATGTTAAAATAGGTTCTAAACTAATTATCTGCAGCCAGCAGTTGCCGGTGCAGTCATTTGCTGTTAGCTTGGCTCAAGTTAATGGCTTGTATTTCAGTACAAATAGTCCCTCCTGGCTGTTTCCTGTCACTGATTCTTATCCTAAATGGAATTTCCATATGTGTCTGGAGCTAATTCTTCTGACGTCCAAAGGAGCTTTCTCCTTCTACTTCTGCACCCCGTTTCTAAAGAGGAGGATGTGTTATGTATTATGCAGTTGCTGCAACTGCGTTTTCCTCAGAAGCAATCGTCTAGTAGGTCTTTTCTCTGCACGCAGTGTGATTATACTCTGAGCTTTCTTTTACCGTGTGCATTTTTAGCAACAATAAAAAAAGAGATGTTCTACATACAGTGACCATGCTGTTTGGTTATTGAAGTTACACAGGGAATAAAGGGAAGAAAGCTAGTGATATATCATGGGAAGATACACAGGTAAAACAATCTCAACTTTTATCTGGAGGTATCGCATTAAACTGGCATCGTTAGAAAATCCTGACTGTGTTGATTTTGAGCTTAAAAGTGTCCTTAAAGAGGAATACGATAGATGAGGACTGAATAAAATGGTGCTGGTTTTCAGAAGGGGTAATGACTTTTTTAATTTTCCGTATTAGCTCTATGTGGTAATAAAAACCTTCAAGGTTTTTTCTCCTTCCTTTTCTCAGAGACAAGTTTGTATTAAAAATATTGACAGATTTTAATCTCTTAATATTGCCATATGTCCACATACTGTAAAAATGTCACTACATGTATGAAAGTAATTTTGACTAATCACATGTCCATATGCCTAATTGTTGGTGGGATCAAGGCCTGTGAGTACTAACATGGTAGTGATTTAGAAATTCTTTTTTTTTTTTTTTTTTTAAATCTTCATGTTTATAGCAAATAATTTAAACAGCTTGCAGCAACAAAAAAAATCTGTTCTAGTCTATACTAATTTTTTCCCACATTAGTCCTAATGGGACTCTTGTAATCTGACATGTCAAAGAAATTCATTTAGACATTTAAATTTACTATAGATTCGCAAGTGTGTATTACAGAAATGAAGGCAGACTCTTGCTACGGGGGTCTAAAGCTATTCGATACCTGAAAAGATTATTCCATTTTCAGTTAAACTTCATCAGACATACACAGCCTTCATGCAGTCCAGTTGATCTTCTTCAGCTCCCCATGTACCCCACATGGGCACACCCTTGGTGTGCTTTTTGGGACCAGAGTGGATTTACCCGAGATCCGTTGGAAAAGAAACTTCTGCAAAATCATTGATGTTGCAGCATGTGCAGAACCTCTCCACAGTCTGCACAGATCACTCCACCTCATCTGAGATCTGCTCATTTTTCCATTACTTTGTGGTATTTATTGTGGCATTGCACTGTTAAACCAAAGTTATGAGCTTGGTGAGGCAGGGCACTGTCTTTAGCTTCCATGCATCTTAAAGAGCCCTTCTAAGGTCTCTCATTTGTGGAACTTGAGCTTTAGTTCAACATAAGTTTGGAGATGACAACAAGTTGGGAGGGAGTGTTGATCTGCTTGAGGGTAGGAAGGCTCTACAGAGAGACCTGGACAGGCTGGATCGATGGGTTGAGGCCAATTGTATGAGATTCAACAAGGCTTATTGCCACTTTGGTCACAACAACCCCGTGCAACGCTACAGGCTTGGGGAAGAGTGGCTGGAGAGCTGCCCGGCGGAAAAGGACCTGGAGGTGTTGGTCAACAGCCGGCTCAGCATGAGCCAGCAGTGTGCGCAGGTGGCCAAGAAGGCCAACGGCATCCTGGCTTGTGTCAGGAATAGTGTGGCCAGCGGGAGTAGGGAAGTGATCGTGCCCCTGTACTCGGCACTGGTGAGGCCGCACCTCGAGTACTGTGTTCAGTTTTGGGCCCCTCAGTACAAGAAGGACACTGAGGTGCTGGAGCTTGTCCAGAGAAGGGCAACGAAGCTGGTGAAGGGTCTGGAGGACAAGNCGTTCAAAAAAGGTGTAGACGTGGCACTCCAGGGCCTAGTTTAGGAGTCATGGTGGTGTTAGTTGACGGTTGGACTTGCTGATCTTAGAGGTCTTTTCCAACCGTAATGATTCTATGATTCTATGATTTTTATCATTTTTTGAACCGTAGTCATCAACGGAGACATGAAATGACAAAAGCCTCCCCCTCGGTCTCTTGTTGCCATAGAAGAGTTGGGGAAGATCTGTTGAGGTTTTATGGGTGACTTATGCATCTGACATGAATCTTAAATCTCTGAGGATTTGGGAGGAGGTAAGTAGAACCAATCGCATTGTTAGTCTACATGTTTTCCATGTTGCGCAGTGGTGCATTGGTGCATACGCTTAGTGGGGCTCTGAAACAAGGGGAGAAAATACTCTTTTAGCGATGTACTATAAAGCTGTGAAAGTTTAATAAAGTTTTACATCGTGTAAATTTTAGTGTGAGGAAATTTTTACTGCTATCAATGTGTTTCGTATTGATGCTGAATTTTGGACATCTTCAATATTTATGAAATTATGGAGTAGTTAAAGGGAAACCGTTCTTCCAGCAATGCAGATTAGTATATGTGTGATTTGTTTCCTTTTTTCCTTGACTCTATTTTCCAAATAATCCTTGTCTCTGCAGAGTGTGAATATCCAGAAAAGCATTAACTGATGCAACTTGAATCTCTCATGCAAGGAACCAGAGTAGCCTTTATAGTGAGACTTGAGGGAATACAAGTTTTTTTCCTTTATTATTTTGTATTCTTGAATGGTTTTGTTTCATAAATACGTAGGTTACTGTATGCTCTTTCTGAAAGGCTCATCCCTCTCAGTGTTGCTGAAGTGATGATTTTCTGCTACATGAAAGATGACTGATAGAAGGTAGAAATTGATATCTTGATCGTGGCTGTGCTTTCAGGTATTTGATCACCAGTATATCAATGATAATTTCTTCAATATCCTCTTGATTTGGGAAAAAATAACCCTGTCTTTTTAGAAGTGAGTGGAATGAGTGTTATCTTAGCAGGAGATGAATGTAGATTTAAAATTCAGTTGATAGCAGGTATATTATGGGTTTAGGTTGATTTTCTAGGAAATGAGTCCTATCATAAAGGAAATGAGTCCTTTATGATTGTTCTCTCTGTCCCTCCCCACTGATGTGATTGATATCAGCCGAATCTGAAAGAAGCGGAAGATGCAAAGACATATAGAGTTCCTGGGGGAAAAAAAAATTGTGAACTTGAGCAGTTGCACAGTGGAGAAAAACGGTGAAGGAAAAGTAGGTAAAACTTGGCCGCTTTGGTTAGCAGAAGCCACTGACCAGGGACAAGACACAGACCTTCAAACCACCCATGTTTGATGGTGTCTCCTGGGCAAACGTTGTAGGGAACATATGGAAATTTATGGATATTGCAGTGTGGGAAGCTGACGGGACAAAGGAAGCACATCTGTTTCTCTGTGTTGATCCTTAAGCGGTTTTTGGAACTGGAAGTGGAAATAGCTTTTAGTTATTACAAGGCATCTTTATTATAGACTTTGGGCTTGATTTTTCATCTGTTTGACATCCTCCACTGTACTCAAAACAAACTCAAAGCGAGCAGTAGAAGTGTTCAGCATGTCTGAAAACGGTGGAACTTTATTTTTCTCAAGCCTGAATTGATTCCTTCATACACACTTCTTTCTCCTGCTCCAGAACCGTGATTTCTCACTAGCCTGGATATGCATATAAAAATTAACTCTTGCTTCTTGAGAATCAGATATCTTGATTTCAAGAGACTTAACATGAACATCCCTGAGGTTGCTGAGGCTGCACACCGTGCTGGCATTCTTTCAAGGGCAGGGGCATCTTGGGGACTTCTAGTACCACTGCAGGACCCTTAAATACGCATCAGTGGAGTATTTGGTAGATGATTTTGAGACTACCTTTTTGCTTTGAGCAGAGCTTAACATGGAGTATGGGCAAGACAAAAGTTGTGTGAATTAGCACAGTGTGGTACTGAGGTTAATCAGCTGTGGTGCGAGGCATTAAACTAGATTTTGTGTCTTGCTGGCTGCGTAAGTGTGAGTACTTGTTTAATATGGTTTAAGCATGACCTAGGTCTTCCTAGGAGTTCTTCCACCTCCACGTTGTCTCTGTGTGTATTTAGCTCATCTGCCCCCTTTCCATTTGCAGTCAGTAAGAGGACTTGCAGGAATAGCCGTGCGGAAATAGCTGTGCTGTTTTCTCCAAGGTGAGAGCATCGGTGGAGTGCTGCATCAGGCGCTCGCTAGTCCAATGTTTGTTCCGACGGAAGGAGGATGAGTCTTTTACAAATGTTGCATAGATTTATACGGGCAGCAAAAAGCTTTGGCTACATGAAACATCAGGCAAAGAAAAGCTGCAGTGGGGAGAATATTCTGAGTTTTAAGGAGCATCAGCTTTGGCTTGACACCCCTCATTAGACAGTATGACTTAAAGCGAGTTGAATGTAGACTACTTTGGTATTTAAGTCCTAACGTTGTCTGCTGGAATATGCATGGGGTTGGCAGTTGCTGACCTTTCACGACTGTCTTGTCTAACTGTCCTTCGAGAGAAACCGCTCCAGTATCCTGAGCCATAATTTCCTTATCTGTGGAAGAGAAATAATGATGCTAATGACTTATAAGACCTCACTGATTGTGAAGACTGATTAGTTAATGCTTAGAAATCACAGAAAATACTCCATAGTGTAATATCTGTTAATAATGGCTCCTTCTTACATGAACGAAAACGCTGGTCTCACTTGTAGCATTTCTGTAAAAGAGTCTTAAGAGAGAGGAAAAAAAAATTAAACCCACGACTTGGGTTTAACTGAGATAATCCTGGGTAAGTCAGTTAAAGCAGGAGAAATCCCTAGAAAAGAATAGCTGTATTTATACGAAGTAGTTCAGATAGTGCAAGTTATGCTGCATCTCCGTTTTCATACTGATCTAACTGCTTAAGGAGTCCAGGAAAAAAAAATAAAAGCTTAGCATGCCATTATTAATTGTTACGGCTCTTAAGAGGGGTTTTTAACTTTAATTCCTTGACTCATCCCTCTTTTTTTTTTTTTTTTTTTTTTTTTTTTTGCTTGCTGGCCCCCTGTGGCCTAACCAAATACCTTCCTAATTAAATTTAATAATAGAAAGAATCAGTAGTGAGGCGTGGTGTTCTGCTGGGAGAGAGGATGGTTGAGACTGACGTGAACAAAAGAGAAATGATTTCTGGAGTTTGAGCTGAACTTCTCAAAACTCTGAGCTGAAGCAGTGGAAGTGGAGTCACAGAGGTGCTGGCAGGGAAGGGTTAAACATGAAGTTTGATCTTCTCTTTTCCAGGGAGTGTTTTGCTGGCATACATTAGAGTAAAAGGGGCTATAAACTTTATTTGGAGAGCCCTAAAGAAAAGTAAGCTTTGTGTACCAACTCCCAAGGGATTTTAAGAAAGTGGATCAATTTAGTTAAATTGTGAATGAGTATTCTCCTGTGAACATCTGTAAACTGTTGAGTTTAATTGGCCTACAGCTGGCTCTGATTGTAGCTTGGGGGGGGTTGGTTTCTTTTACTTAGTATCTAATTTCCTTTTCCCTATGGTTTCCTGGTGTCGTTTGTGGGTTTTTGTTTTTTTTTTTTTTGCACGTTAAAAAGTAAATAATAACACACACACACACAGAGCCCCTTCAAAGAGCCCTAAAAAGAAGTAGGCTTATCTGGTAGAGCATCCTTTTGTATGCACCTCTTACTGCCTGAGCATCAATGGGTTCCAGCTGCTTGTGGGGATGGAGGCTGGGTGTGAAAGGTGTTTGGGAACTTGGTTTATTAGATTTGTTTGCTTGACATTGTGGTTTTTCCCATTTGTAGATTCTTTTCAGTCTTTTTTTTTTTCCTTTTTTGAACGCGTTAACAGGCAGTGTTGGATGGTTTATATAGTGGAACTCAGCTTTGAATAGTGAGAAGGGAAAGGACAAACTCTTTTCAGATGACTTTTCTTTTGTCTGGCTGAGATGTGAATATAACAGTGGGGTTTTAGTACTACTTCTCTCCTCACAGTCCATTACAAATAGTATAAAGAATGAGTTTGGTTCTGTCATTTTCTTATGGCCTCAATATTGTCCATTGGCAGAGAGAGCAGAATTAGATGACAACAGGACGGTACAAGGTGCGACTATGGCCTTAAATTGACCTGCCGAAGATTCATGATTTCAAAGTACAAAACCCACTGAATGGCCTAACTTTTTTTTTTAATTATTATTATTATTATTTTCTCTCCAGAGCCAGTGGTCATTTTTCCTGGCTACTAATTAACTAACCGTTTGGTTTTACCATTTGTTGAACTTAGAACATTAAAACTGGCTCTGCAGATTTAGATTTTTTTCTTTTTTTTTTTTTTTTTTTTCAGGGTAAAGATGCACTGTATATTGGAAAAGAGCCAGATACATTAACATGTATTAACATTGTTAAAATCATATAATCTGTCCTGGATTTTGCGAAACCTGTATTAGAAAATTTAGCAAGAAGCACCTATAATTATGAGAAATAATATTTTTGGAGAGGATGGGTGGAGAGAAAAAGCTGGAGGAAAAGCTGTGCAGAGAGCAAGCCAAATACATATATTTACATATAATAGTAAAAAAAAAAAAAAAAGCCTAAAAACTTAATAACATTTGATGGAACATCTGGCAAAGTGGGTGGCATTGTTTTGCCAAAATATTTACTGTATCAAAATGAAAACAAACTTCTGTGCATTTCAGGGGTTGGAATACAATCGCATGACAGAGTAGAATATATTATTATATAAAATATTGTTAACTGGCTTCTCTCCTAGAGATTGATATTTCCAATTAAGATCACAGGATTTGGAGGGCTGCCTGCATCACTGGATCCAGCTCCTGCATGTTTCTTAGGTGGTGAAATCTTTCAATTCTGCTCATAAACTTGTCAAACTCCGTGGCGGCAGTGGCTGGGATGTTTGTCCTCCCTACTCAATTGGAAGGGTAATGCGGATCCTTGCTGCTCCCGATGGGGAGAAGCTGTTTTCTAATTTCCAGCTGAAACTTGTTAATGACCAGTTTTACTACCAGCTTGTTCTTCTGCCAGGAAGGATTAAGCTGTTTGTGGGAGGGATGAAGAACAGCTGGTGCTTTTTCTTTGGAACCGGCGGGTGATGATACAGGCTGGAGTAGATAAACCTAAATTGAGGGGAAGCTGGCATTACTTCAGTGGAGGAAGCGGTTTGAAGGCATCGGATTAGTAAGTCCAGTGTACTGGAAGACTGCTGGTCTAAATGGTAGATGTTCACTGAGGTGGGACAGAAGTGACCCCTCTAGCAGCTGGGTCCCTGTGGTTGCTGGTTACTGTGATCTCCTAAGAAATTCCCCTGTGCAGTGGAGGTTCATGCTTAATTTCGGGGCGTTTGGGTTAGTCGTAGCTGGTCTTGGTAGGAGGGTGGTTGGCATAGCATCTAATTAGGAGGTCCAGCGGATGTTTGCATTTTTTAAGCATGGCAGAGTAGTTAGATGAAAACAAAAGAAATTTTTAAAAAAGGG
>WAAD01032127.1:236633-262465 GCA_013389945.1 Fregata magnificens | reverse complement strand
GAAAGAAGTTGAGATTTGATTAATGATTGGCCTTTTTATGGGCCATGCATTTCTTTTAAGGGGAAAATAGAGCTAGGAAAAGTCAGTGTGAAATGGGTGTTGCGAAAGCAGTCAATGGTGAGGCACAGGCTTGTGAAATAAATTTGAAAGGGAAGAGAGGAATGACCGTGGGATGAAGTCAAGGGAATAAAAATGATGCAGAAGAGCAGCCTGGAGAAGAGAAGCTGTAAATGTGTTTTAATGTATACAGATGTTTTTCAAGCACCACCCATGAATGCGCCCAGCAATGGGAGAAGATGGAGTGTTTTGGGAAAGAAGGTAAAATATCAGTAAGAATGAGGTTTATATTTAGCAAGTCGTCATACACGTGATTTGGTTTAACGCTATTAAAGGAAGGTGGTGGAACAGATGTCAGAGGAAAAAAAAATTCTTAAGGGAGGAAGAAGAGCATATAGAAGAGGAAGGATACACCAGAACAGGTGATCAGATGTTGCAGATTTCTGAAATCTGGCTAAACTCCGAAAGGACCAAATTGAGAAGTGTGAAATGTGGGATGGGAGCTGAGCCAGCCTGTGAGAAACAGAAACCAACTTAATCCTTTTGTAATAATTAGATTTTTCTTGGGTTTGGTTTGGAACAATTGCCAAAGCAAAAATTGTAACTTTTGAGTGCTCAAACACTCTGAGAAAGGGGGGGGGAATTAAGGAATTATTTAAACTTACTTATTTTTTGGTAGTATCTGCTTTTGCTGTATTTTTTTTTAACATTTTTAAAAATACTCTTTGTTTGTTAGCTGCACAGTATGGGAGTGTAGGAGCAAATCCATGTTAGGTGGCTGGTGGTGTGGAGGACTCCTGTTCAGTGTTGTGCTGTGACAAACCAAACATGTTAAGCAAAAAATCAGTTAAAATTATTTTTAAAGATATGGGGAAGCTTCAACAAAGATAAGTATGAATATTTCGAATTAGTTAAACTGAAAATTTTGTGTAAATATTTATGGGGAAGAATGGTGCTGGTGAGGAAGCAAAGCCATCTCAGAAGGCTTTGTGTCAATTAAAACACCCAGATTTGTTCAAGATGATTTAAATTCATAAAAAGGTGGATCATTCAGAATGAATCTTATGTTTGAAGCGAGTGAGGGCAGGAAAAAGGCTTCAGGGTTTGGTAGAAGGCTTTTTGTGCGTGTGTGTGTGATTACTTGTGGTTTAATACTAGGTGTTCTAGCGTCACTTCTGTGAAGGCGTGCGAGGGTGGCATATGGTGTGAGCTACTCCAGCACACAGAGCATCAGCTCAGTGCTTTTGTGAATGGAGAGAAAATGAAAAAAAAGACTGGAAATGGAAGACAGTGGCTTACAATTTGATCAAACGGATTTGTTGTATGGTGTCATGGCTGAGAAGGAAACAAAAAAAAAGATTTTTTTTTTCTTTTTTTTCAGTGAGAATAGGCATAAAAGGGAATTCAAGGGCATTGAACATGAGACCTTTCACAGTGTCTGGACTAGACACTCAAAGGATGCCCCAAAGATGTCGCAGGGGCTCTGCTCTGCCCTGTGGCACCGGGGAATTTAAGGGGGTAGAGTTTGGGGAAGTGGATTTTGATCTTGGCTAGTTGTTTGTATTGANAAGCATTGTCACAACTTCCACAAATCTTTAAATTCATATTTATGTGGATCTGTGTGACTTGACCCGTAGTGTGTCACATCTGCTCCTGTGTGTTTGCTGCAGTCTACAGCACGGGTTTTACTGGAGTAAGCTACAGAGCTGAAAATCAAATTGCACCAAGATTTTGGAGAGAAGAAAAGTGACATTGAGCTCCTACCCCTTGTACCATGACATGGTTGAGGATTTGGAGTTTTCCTGGAAGAGAGATGAGCTTGTGGCAATAAGCGAAAGGCTGCAGAGTTTGGCTGATGGGAGATGCACTGAGAGGGACGGTTCTCCGGCCAGGGAAGATTATGACTTTTTTTTNTGCTTTTGCTGTATTTTTTTTTAACATTTTTAAAAATACTCTTTGTTTGTTAGCTGCACAGTATGGGAGTGTAGGAGCAAATCCATGTTAGGTGGCTGGTGGTGTGGAGGACTCCTGTTCAGTGTTGTGCTGTGACAAACCAAACATGTTAAGCAAAAAATCAGTTAAAATTATTTTTAAAGATATGGGGAAGCTTCAACAAAGATAAGTATGAATATTTCGAATTAGTTAAACTGAAAATTTTGTGTAAATATTTATGGGGAAGAATGGTGCTGGTGAGGAAGCAAAGCCATCTCAGAAGGCTTTGTGTCAATTAAAACACCCAGATTTGTTCAAGATGATTTAAATTCATAAAAAGGTGGATCATTCAGAATGAATCTTATGTTTGAAGCGAGTGAGGGCAGGAAAAAGGCTTCAGGGTTTGGTAGAAGGCTTTTTGTGCGTGTGTGTGTGATTACTTGTGGTTTAATACTAGGTGTTCTAGCGTCACTTCTGTGAAGGCGTGCGAGGGTGGCATATGGTGTGAGCTACTCCAGCACACAGAGCATCAGCTCAGTGCTTTTGTGAATGGAGAGAAAATGAAAAAAAAGACTGGAAATGGAAGACAGTGGCTTACAATTTGATCAAACGGATTTGTTGTATGGTGTCATGGCTGAGAAGGAAACAAAAAAAAAGATTTTTTTTTTCTTTTTTTTCAGTGAGAATAGGCATAAAAGGGAATTCAAGGGCATTGAACATGAGACCTTTCACAGTGTCTGGACTAGACACTCAAAGGATGCCCCAAAGATGTCGCAGGGGCTCTGCTCTGCCCTGTGGCACCGGGGAATTTAAGGGGGTAGAGTTTGGGGAAGTGGATTTTGATCTTGGCTAGTTGTTTGTATTGAAGTCCATTTCTGTCCTATATGTTTTCCCCAATTCAGCCTTTCTGGCCCTTAGGACTAGGCATGCAGACTGCGGGGGTTTCCCAGCCACAGCAGGGAGAAGCTCTTGGATGCTTCTGAAGTTCTGCAGGTTTTTTTAAGAACCTAAAACCACATCAGAGTATTTGGAGGTAGTTCATCACACAAATCACTTTTATAACCATAGATCTTGTTTTCGCTGCTGAAAAAAAGAGCAAAAGCATTGTCACAACTTCCACAAATCTTTAAATTCATNTTTTTTTTTTTTTTTTTTTTCTTTTTAAAAGAGGCAAAATCTGCTTGGACAGTTATTAGGTAATGTGTATCTGGTCTGTTGAGGGCAACAGTAACAGCAGCTAGTGTGTTTTGAAAAGAGAAACTAAACAAATGCTGGGTACTGGCAGGGATGGGAAATGTTGCAAATCACAGCTGTGTTAACTCAAAGGAGGAGACGGATTTCTTGATGAGCTGTCTTTTGTCCTAAACTTTTCTCTGTTCCAGTTGAATAAAACGATGATCCTCATAGTCCTAACGACCATAGCTTTCTGGAAATATAAAATTACCAGATCTCATTAATGCTGGGCTATATCATTCATCAAAGCACTTCTTATGCCTCATGCTGGCTCCTTTTCTCTCCCCCTCTTAATCTTTCTCTCATTATAACGATGTGTCTGCCCTTTGGACCTATCTGCTTCCAAGGAGTTGACACCTGCAGAGATATTATTTGGTGAAGACTTGTTAACTCTTTAATAGTTGAAATGCTGAGCCTCTGGTCGGAGAAACACAATCTGGTGGGAGCTGCTTTGCAGAATGAGCATGGCTGTAAATACCCCGGTAACAAAGACCGGGCAGATGATTGCACACTAAGGAGAGGAAATTATTTGTGTACCTGTGCAGTGTTGTCTTCTGATAAACTATTAGTCTCGTTGTCAACAGGTCGTACAAGTGCAGCTAATGGCATCAGCTTTTCTGTTGCAAAGATTTTCTGTTGCTTTGGAGACTTGCTCCCAACCTAATGTGTTTTTCAGATGTGCCTTGTGTACCTGGATAACTCGAGAATAAAGATTTCAAAATAAGCCCAAATGCCATGAAATTAGACCTCACTGGGGACAAATGCCTTTGACATGTACGTGGAAATTAGTTCTCCAGATGATACTAATAGTTCTGTAGCACCTTTTATCTAAAGAACTAAAGCACTTTGCAAACACTCATATTACAGAAGTGCTGCACTGATCGGGTATTTTAGCCAAATAAATACTGTTTATAAGGGAATTTTCAAAAGAGCTTTCAGAAATACCTGTCACTGTTTCAGCATCTTTATTCAGTGACGGAAGCTCTTATCTCTCTCAGTAGGTGATGCCAATTTACTGATGTACTTTTCAGTTAAAATCCAAGTTCCATAAGGCAGATTAGCAGTGAGAAAATGCAAGTCTCTTTGGGGAAAAAAAAAAAAAGAAAAAAAAAAGAGTTTGAAAGTTGTTTTAAAGTCGATTCTATAATAAATGAGCCAATTTAGAAGATGTATTGGGTGCCACAAGTCACTGGAAATTGCTAGATCTGTGTTGTTCTGAGACCCCCACCTATCATGCTAAGCAGTTGAGAGTTACCATGTTCATCCTTTCTACTCTGCTTCCATCTGTTCTTGCCTTAAATTATATTTCCTTGGTAAGCTCTAGGGGGATCATGCACGTTGTTGTCATTGCACAGTGACGAGCACACTAATGTTCTGATCAACATCTAGACTCGTAGATATTGATACTACAGTTTTTAATTACTTAATTAAAAAGCATTATTTCTCATGTAGTATTTGCCAAGCTCCTGACAGTATTTTGATAGCTGATATTCACAGCTGACGTATCATAATAGTTGTCAAAGAATATTAGCTTGGAGAGATGTAGCAAAGTTCTGCAGGAATGAGGTTGAATAGAGAGTATGTAGTATTTCCATTAGTCATCTCTAAATACAAGAAGGCAGGATTGGAGAGGCTACTTGAGTTATCCAGCCCTCTTCCAGTCATTGCTACTGAGAAGCAGTCCAGAACTTTGCTGCTTTGACATTTATAGACATTACTTTGATATCCCAGGTGGATTTTATTGTGGTCAAATTACATTTTGTGTTTTAATACTGTCTCTAAATAATTTATTCTCTTCCCTTGTGTTTACTTCCCTGATCTTTTTATTTAATTAACCAAACTATCAGGTTTTTCTTGCAAGATGTACTGATCGTTCTCTTGGCATCTGAACAGGCTTTCTGTCTCTGTTCTGGTTTCTCCTCAATTTGAATTGATATTCCAGGTGGTGTCTCACCAGTTCCTTAAATATCCACAATATTCCCCTCCTGACCTTACTGGAAATAGTACACCTGCTATATCTTGGATCATGTTTGCTTTTACGGCTGCATCCTCTGGGTGGCCGTTGGTCGTCCTGTGATGGACTGGTATACTTGAATTTGTCTTCTAAAATTTCAAGCCATGTAGTCTCTACCTCATGGCAAAAATTATTTGTACCTGAATGCATTGAAATATGCAGTATCAAATTATAGTCTGTTCCTCTAGTGGTCAAGGTGTAGAGTATCCGATTCTCCTGTGTGTTGGTAATAAATTCCATCTCTGGTTTCATCAGCATCTGGTTTTTTGCACATCAACTTTTGTGCAGTTGTGATTAAAGAATAAGTAGGAATATATCCTAAACTTGTCCTTAAGGATTTTTATTACTAACATTTTGCAGTCCAGAAGTTCTTATTTCAGCAAAAGTAATTATTTTTTTCTCCTTTAGTTCATTAACCACTGCACAGTCATGTTGCCAATTTCCACCTTCTCCACCTTCATGGTTTCCTTTATCACTGTATACTTTTATTATAGGTATATGATACATAGGTATATGATACATAGGTCCATTAAATGTATTTTTTAAGAAACTTGGTTTGAATGTATGTTTTGAGAAACTTGGTCACTGAATTCCTTCAGTTTTGGATCCTTTGTTCCCCAAGACTTGATTTCAGAGACTTCACAGTAATGTCAGCTTCTTACAGCACCTCTTCGGGCTCTCACAGCAGTGCTAGCAGTTCCTTCAGAGCAGGATGCATTGTTACACCAATTAATTAATGAGGACACAGATCTTTGGAAAGTTCTTTATTGGGGATTGGTACAGGATGTAGTTGATCACTGTGTGTATTTTGTGTCTAGTGTTAAAGTAATTTATCAACTGAAGTTACAGACCGCCAGTCTGGTAACCTTGCCAGCACAGGGCTTCAGGAGGAGCTTGATATACTTCATGTCCTGCTCATGGTTCGTAGAGTGGAGTAATCCCCACCCTGCACCATTTAGCATGTTCTTTTCTATTGTTACCGCGTCATATTTGGTCATTGCTGGGCTGAAACAGTGTCGTGGTTTAACGCCAGCCGGCAACTCAGCCCCACACAGCCGCTCGCTCACTCCCCCACGGTGGGACGGGGGAGAGAATCGGAAGGGTAAAAGTGAGAAAACTCGTGGGCTGAGATAAAGACAGTTTAATAGGAAAAGGAAAAGCCACGCACGCAAGCAAAGCAAAACAAGGAATTAATTCATTCCTTCCCACCGGCAGGCAGGTGTTCAGCCATCTCCAGGAAAGCAGGGCTCCATCACGCCTAACGGTGACTTGGGAAGACAAACGCCATCACTCCGAACGTCTCCTTCCCCCCCAGCTCTATAAGCTGAGCATGACGCCATGTGGTGTGGGATATCCCTTGGGTCAGTCGGGGTCAGCTGTCCTGGCTGTGTCCCCTCCCAGCTCCTTGTGCCCCCCCAGCCCACTCGCTGGTGCGGTGGGGTGAGGAGCAGAAAAGGCCTTGGCTCTGTGCAAGCCCTGCTCAGCAACAGCGAAAACAGCCCTCTGTTATCAATGCTGTTTCCAGCACAAATCCATAACACAGCCCCATACTAGCTACTCTGAAGAAAATTAACTCTATCCCAGCCAAAACCAGCACAAAGAGGCAACAATGCCAGTTTCCAGTGTTGTTACAGAGGGACTTTGAGCCAGATAAAAGCAACTGGTTTACAGTTCCTTTCCAGGCTTTAGCGTTACTCTAATTTGACACCTATATCATAAGACTTACATTTTTAATCCTTTGTCTATAGTGTGCTCCTACAGCTAGTCAGCACGGATATGCTGCTCCATCAGCTGACTGCTGACAAACAAAATAGGTAAAAGAGAGCTATAGCCATGTTAGGAGGCTGGGGACATCATGGCTGGGTACCACATGGACCTCTTGTTGTCTTGATTCAGTATGGCTGCTCTTAAGAGCATGATCAGCCTTTCTTTTGTAGTTATTTAGGTTGGAGGGCCCTGCACCCTGCTCAACATAGGGACAGCTTCCAAGTTACATCAGGTTCCTCTGACTTGGTCCAGCTGAGTTTGAGATCTCCAAGAAGGGACGTTCCAGTGCTTCACCACTCTGAGATTCCCCACCCTGGTATCTCAGATTCCTGCCCCAATATGGAATCAGAATTTGCCTTGCTACAACTTGTGACTTTGCCTCTCATCATTTCATCTGGGCAGAGTCATAGTAAGGGGAACACCAATTTGAAGTTCTTCTCTTTCTAGCTAAGTTTTATGCAACCTGTAGGAGGAGGAGCATAATGTTTCTGAAGATACTTGATAAATTCTTCAACAAAAGCTAGGAATGGGTTCAAGTAATCACCAGAGGAAGCTTTTCTGGGCAGGTGGATAGTTTGTGCTAGCCTATCCTACTAGGCTCTCTGATAAGAGTTTTAGCCTGGCTTCCTGAGGAATCAAAACTTCTGTATAACTACCCGAGGATTAATAAGTGTACTTAGGCAATTTTCTGTTTACTTCTGTGTCTTTGTAAAGTATAAAGTGGCTACTGGTAAAAAATTTGCTGTGGGTGTTAAGATTTACAGAGTGGAAAATGGCTACGCCATTGCACAGAATGATCTGGCTCCTTTTGAACTGTTGTCTGTTCTGACATTGGTTTTGTGCAACCAGTAACAAAATCTTACATGTGGAAGGACTGAGTGTAAACCACTCTTCCCTGAAAGCAGGAACTCTGAGGAAGACTTCAGTGGTCGTACCAATCATATGCCTAGACTGCTCACTGCACTCTTTAAATAATGGTGAAAAATTGGACGGTTACAGAGGAGAGCTAATTACGGTTAAAGAATACAGAAAATACAGTCTCTCTACTGTCTCCAGGGGAAAAAAAATAACGAAAAGAAGATGAATTACCTTCAGAGGGAGAAAATACTGAGTGCTGAAGGACTGTTTCTTTCTTTGGTGCACAAAGATGTAAGAAAAAACAGTAGCTCAAAGCTAAAGTGAGATATATTCTAACTAGATGCAGTCTTTAAACATGAGCTGACGTAGCACTACAACAAAGTTGTAAGGGGAGAGACATTCTCTGTGTCTGGCTGGTTGAATCATCTCTAGGTGCTACCTAGACATCTAGTTAAAAATGCTATTGAGTAAAACTGAATGGACTCTTATCTATAAGAGGCCAGTCTAAATGATCTAATGATCCCTTCTAGCCCTAAGCTTCATGAATACATTTAGCTTCATGAATTCCCATTAGGAAATGTTTGGGATTTTTGTTCTGTAGGGGTTTAGGAGTTATTTAAAAGGATTAGTCTATAGTCTGCTGCATTTTTTTCTCCTGCTATGCTGCAGCTTGGGCTGGTGAGACAAAATTAAAAGCAATTAGGAATGTCAGCAGTGCTTATTTTTCTTATTAGAAGATTTGACAGTTCTCTGCAGTTCAAACACACCCCTGAGTGTATCAGCGTATATGTGCTAAAGGTGAGGAAGAGGAGGAGTCTACCTGGACATGATTCTGATGGGTCATGTTCTTGAAGTCCTTAAGACAAGTTCAGTACTAAATTTCTGAGTATTGAGCTGCTTTTGCTGCTCTTCGGTGACCTGCCAACACCTTCGTAAACTCTGACCAAGCCCTTATTGCCACCATCCTTAAAATGGCCTTTAGCTTTGCCTTTTGATTCTGCGTGGTTTGCTTACCCTCTCTCGCTGTGCAGAACAGGGGATGGAGCATGAGACACCAGCGTGCATAAAAACGTGGTGCACAACCTGATGAGCATCAGGGGGCTGTCGTAAGACTTTTGGATGCAGGTTGCTTCCCAGCCTCCGCTCACCTTTTCAGGTGGGGCGGTCCCATTTCCCATAAGGGCAATCTGCTTGCATAGTCCTCAGTTTGATTTCTCTTGGCAGCCAAGCTGGATGTGGTTGACAGATTATGTCTGAGAAGGGCTTCAGTAATTGCTCGTTCTGTTCGGTGACTATGTTGATGACAGATGGTCACACTGAATGTTTAAAACGTTCGGGACCCCTGGATGATCCCTAAGCTTATGAACAACAAACTTTGCCAACATTTCTGTTGTCTATTAGCAGAAGAATTTAAAATGTTTCCTCGAATTACTATTTTTTCCCCTATGTCTTAGGCATGTTTTGCTGGGTTTCTACTTTCCTGAAACATTCTCGTTTTCATTTTTTTTCTTATTAAAGAAAGTCTCAAGATGTTAGTACAGACTGGCATAAGTAAGTGCCAACTGCTCTTGCAGACTTGTTAACAAATTTATTTTTGCCTGAGAATAGCACATATGGCCCAGAGCGGAAATATTAGGGTCTGTAGTCTTTGTGAGGGCTGGCAGATATTGTTTTTGAAGAAATAGCATTTGGGTCAGTCATAAATTTCATTTTTATTCTTATTGTTGGAAGGGCTTCTCAATTTTTTTTCCAAAGTGATGGTCTTCAATCATTTAACAGTCCTGTGACAGCTCTGGAGTTGCAAAAAAGAGGTGGTGGGAAAGTAGCCAATTTATTTAAGGCATGCCTTTATTGCAGTTTAGTAGCTGCAAACAAGGTAAGTCGGCTTACGTGACCCATCTGAATTTCAAGGACCACAAATTGCCTGCAAGCCTTGGTTTAGGATGGGTTGGCTGACCTGGAGGATGTGAGTTTGATACTTTTTTCTACTGCACACTGCATCATTTTTCACAAGACTTGTAAAACTAACTTCTAAGGAAGACATACTCACTCTTACACACTTCTGATTTTTTTTCCTGCTTTGAAGGATTTGACATAGTTATCTTTTCTAGGTAGCTTTTCAATCCCACAAACCCTGAAAGCAAAACAGCATATTTTTGAATGCTAGTGTCTTTCTGTAGATTCCTTCATCCCCCTCTTGTTCTGATGAGACAAATAATGTGATTTTTGTGGCACATTTCTGTCCATGTACAACTGGATTCTTGTACCATTCCTACATGTCAGTAATACAATGCATTTTATGTTTGTAAAAAGCTTCAGGTAGTCTTTCAGAACACATCTGGGTTCTGGCATAGCGTCTCCTGCAAAAGGGGGGGTGTCAGCCAGCGAGTACGGACCAGGATGGGCAAATCTTTTTGCTGCTTTCTCAGATTTTTTTTTCTTGCTCTGCCGGGCATTGAGGTGAGTGCTGTGATAATCTTCAGGAAGTTTATCACATTGAATCAGACTTGTGTATGTGGTAGTGTATGCAGCAAACTGGCTTAAAAATGAGTTTCTTGCTGTTGCAAGCCATTCTGATGGATGGCTGGATAATTGTCCTATCTGCATATCTGAAAAGGAGAAGGAAATGATTACATCCCTGGCCTTATTTAAAGGAGTGAAGGTTGTTCTGAAGATCTAGAGGGAGGAGATTGACGCAGTTAGGATACATTTAAATCAAATCAGTAAATTAATCAACATCTTGTTATGGTTGCGTAGTGTGCTAGATTTAATTAGGGGAAAAAAAGGAACTGATGTGTGTGTGTGTGTATATATAGAGAGATACGTATGTATTTTGAGGAATAATTCAATATGGCTGGACTATGATTGCCTGAGATACACGAGGGAAACATGCCAGAGGACGGGTACGTTTGCCACCGTCTGCACCATCTGTCAGTGGGAGATGCAGGTGCATTCAAAGCTCAAGATGCCTCTGACCAGAGCCGCGTCGGCAGCTCTCACTGCTTTCCTCTGATTTGGTGTCTGTGTGTATGTTTGGGGATTTTGCTGTTTTGAAAAGACCTCCGTTTCTGTTTCTCGATTTCATTGATGAATTCCTCAGTGCTGCTACTCCTCATCCTTGGCTTGGAATTTTCAGTCCCTGGGTTTATTTTCTTCATTTAGTGGGAAAATACTGGAGCAGGTGGAAGTAATCTTTGGTGCTTCTCTCAACTGCTTTTTTTTTATTTTTCTTTGAAGCTATAGTTTGGAAGTTAAGGACTTAGATTTCAAGGTGACTCCCGAACAAGTGCCTCAGTCCAGAACTGGATCAGCAACAATTGCATCACCTGAAGGAAATCTTGCTGATGCCAGCCTGGAATTAAACACACTGAAATATGTCCCCGGCTGGAAGATGGAGAATCTTTTTGTGTTTTCCTGGTGTTTGCAGCTTTTTTTGATCAGAACAGTTAAAAGTATGAGAGCTTTCCCATGTGAGGGAGTGAAGTGTGCAGTTGAAACGCTCCTCGATAGACCAGCACATTGGAGAGACAACCTTCCTTAGCTCATGGGCAGATCTGGAGAATAGGGTGGACTGCAAAAGACCATCCTGCTTCTTTCCTTCAGATCCAGCTTGCTCAGTACCTTTTTGGGCATCTCTATGCCCAGCTGACTTCAGTAGGACAGACATGCCGTAACCCACTTTTGCACAAGCTCCTCTGCTAAAAGGCTGAGTAACTTGACAGACTATTTTCATCGCTTCCTCTGTATGTGCTGGGATTATCAAAGATGATATTCACCTTCAGGGAAAGAAGTGATGTATAAAAATACTCATTTTGAATAAACCCTGTGCAGGTGTTGAAACCGATGCTTGTTTGATACACGCCGGGAGGGATCTGTTATTGTGGTACTGATTAGGGAGCCAAACCAGACACGATGAATCTCACCAGGAAACGTCTGAGCGTGCCAGCTTCAGCAACGATCGCAGGCATTGGCAAGATGGCACAAATACGCAGCGGCTGTTGGCCTTTTTCCATGGTATCCATGTTAAGCATCTTTGTATTGGAGGAGATTTGAAAGCTCTCTGAACACCACTGGGAAACCCTCTGTGGTTTGGCTGCCTCTCGTGCTTGTGATGCTCTTTTCTTCCCCAGCATAGCTGCTCCAGATGATTTGATCTGCTGTTTTGGATAGTCAGTCGTGGGATTGATGGTTCTGCAATAAAGTCAGACTTCCAGCAAAGACTGCTCTGTTTCAGCATGCTGCTCTTTGTTTTCTAAGGTAATAGGAGNCCCCCCCTTATTTATTGAAATGGACCAAATAAAGCCAAGGAGGAGGGAAGAACATATCCGTCTGGTTTACCTAGCAGGACATCAACATTGTCAAAGACTGCCATGCTCAACCCACATCAGCAAAGTCCAATAACACCAGTCTAAAGTTGAAACTGAGTGCTTCAGATGTGTAGGAACCACCATGACTGTCACTTGCATCTCGGTGGCTAAGTGGCTTTACGTAGAAAATATCCCAAGTAGGAAGGTCGCATTCAGGTGAGCTGAGGGCAATGTAAGGCTTTTAAGCATCTGCTTTTCTGTGAGTGCAACTTGGAGCTATCTGCTGGGATGGAGTAGATGCTCTTACCACAGCAGTACTGGGTTTTAGTGCAGGATTTGTTGTTACCAAACTTACTTGATTTTAAAACCAGAAGTACTTTTCAACTGCTGCTTGAACTTTTTGCAGTGCTAGCATATTTTTGGGAGTTATTTCCTTCTGTCAGCAATGGCACTCTCCTATCTGAGGTGTCGAATCGTCCTTCCTTTGCCCTGTTGTTTGGAGTCTCCAATTCTGTAAGAGATCACGTTATGCAAAATTAGTAGAAGTTGTGTCAAATATTGTTCTCAAATGATGTTAGTAGTTAATTGGCAGTCTGTTACCTGATGTCTTTCACTGGCCTCCAGGACTCTGCTTTCTCATTATGTTAGTTTTAGGAAATATTTTAATGACACACATTTCTTACAGTGGTGGTGATGATGAAATAACCTACAGAAGGTGGATGACCTTAGGAACCGGAGTAAAAGAAAGGGGATGAAATTCAGTAGCACTAAATGCAGGGTCATGCACCTGGGGATTGGTAACAGAAATTTCAGCTCTAAACTAGGAGCTAATCAATTGGAAATGATGGAGGATAAGAAGTGGTACTAGTTGATTACAGAATGACTGTGAACTGCCAAAGCGATGCTGCTCAGAAAAAGGCAAATGCGAGCCAGGCATAGTATTACCAGCAGAGACTGGGAAGTATTAATGTCACTGCACAAGTCTCTGATTAGAAGTCATCTGAAATATTGGGTGCAGTTTCTGGCTGCTTATATGGAGGAAAAAAAAGACTCTTTCATGCTGGAGTAAAGTAGTCTGAAAGGTGATACAGTTGCTTACAAAAGGCCTATCAGGCACCTTGAAGGGGTGGTAAAGAGCTGTTAGCTGAAAAATGGTGTTGCCACAGATAGGACTAAACTGGCCCAAAAGTAAATTTAATTTGGAAGTTGGAGAAAGGTTTCAAACAAGCAGAGAAGTGAGGAACTGTGAAGGCAAGAAACTTGATTTGAGCTTGAGATAGCTATGAAGGGGGAGATGCAGGAGGTTGTATTCATAGGAGCTGAAGGGTGAACTTAATGACCGTGGAAATCCTTTCCAGCTTTTTGTCCTCATTTGACATGCTTTAGGTTTTTAGTTCAGTTTGTATTTACATGGGGGGATTTCAAAGCAATGACAGACAAGACTTGCTGGAACCATCCAGAGTTTTCTGTTGTTGGTTAGAGCTGCAAATGAAAGAAATGTTACATTTATTTTAGAAAACAGCTACTGCTGTTGTCTCTTGTAGAAACCAATACATTTTTGTTGTTACTGAAATGTTCTTGAAGTCTGAGAAGTGATGAAATCTTTAATAACTTTGTGCTTGCCTGCATTCTCCTGGGCTTGTGGCAAATATCAGGTGTTCACAGTGCTGTTGAAATTAGCTTGGAAACAGAAGATGTATTATACCAAAAAAATCCCCCAAATAAAAATCCTGTGAAACCACCAAAGTCAAGAGTGGCAGATGACTTTGAAACAGTCCATAATTACTGAGCCTGTAACTGAGAAAGTGCTGTCTGCATTCAAGAGCTCTAGTTAGTCTAGAGGAAGAAAAAAAAAGCCGAAGGAACCAGAATTACATAAATAATGAAAGAGCTAAAAATGCCTTGGTTTTGTAATGTAGATGAAGGCAAGGTGTCATGACAGGAACACATTTACATATTAGAATTATTTAATTATCGCATCTTGTCCTCTAAAGAAGCAAAATGATCATGAATATTCATGTCTTCAATTAAAATATTAATGGCAGACTGAGACTTTGGTTTTTAGGTCTCCGAACACCCATAAACAGTTTTATTTAAATGCAATGAAGAGTGGAGGTCAAAAAGGAATTGCCTTTTTGTTCTCAGGTTGCAGAGAGGCTGGTGTTCTCCTTGAAGACAGAAGGAGGTTATTTGCTCCACATCCCGTAGCCTTGCTGAGGACTTGGGGAGATTGATTTACCCTTAAATGCAGACCTGAAACCACCATCAGACACTTTGCAGTGGTGTTTTGTTTGCATTTTCAGTCTGTAGGTGCAAGTTACTGCCTCTGCCTATCGTATCTGTGCAAGACAGCCTTTTCTTGCAGCTCTTGGCTAGTTCTGATCATCTGCAGCATCTTCAGCCGTCCCCATTTCACTTCTTCTCCAGTGTCATTACAATGAGCATGCTTGGTGTCATCAAAGAAATTAAACTGTCCTGCTGACTTTAAATTAAGGATGTTGAAGGTTTCATTGGTAACTAAATATATCTGATCGCAGGCAGCTAGTAAATATTTCTAGCTTGTAAATAGTTTTGAAGAAGAGAATGAAAATCTTAAAATAGTAACACGTAATGAAAGGTTGCTCCAAAAGTATTCAACTAACCCTTACAACTGATTTTGCTAATAAAGAGCAATCCCTTAAGAATAACTGAACAGAAGAGATCCAGCATTTTTTTTTAATTTATTTATCAGCAGGGAGGAGGACGTACGTTTCATTTGTATGAACAAAAATCATTAAACTGTTCAGGGTGAACAGCTAACTGAAGGGACACAAGCCTTTTGGCTGTTGTTTTGTGTGTAACTAAGCATACTGTAGAAATAACTGAAAATGTGCTGGTTTATGTTTAAGTTGGAGGCTGTGGCTCTCTTTCGGGTAAAACCAGACATCTCGGGGGTTGGATTGGTAAGCAGGAGAGGTTTGCCTGGCCCCAAAGGCAACGGATTTGGGTCTGCTGCAGCACCTGTACAGGGTCCATTTGGAGTTATCTCAGAGGCTCATTGGTGACCTTAATGTCTTCAATCCTCTCCATGACAATTTCCTTTGACACACCACGGTGTGTGTTTGGGGTTTGAAATGTGTTGATCAGCAGCTCCACTCCCTGTGTTGTATCTGCATCTTGTTCCCTCTGTTGCAAAAGCCAAGGTGCTACGAGGACCGAGGTACTAGGAGTACATATGTCATCAATCGTATCTTCTTGCTTTAATAAGGGGAAGCAAATTCTTACACTTACTTGATGTAGAATTTTATTTTATTTTTTTTACTTTTTGTGGTCAATGCTTTTATTTGCAAAAGAACAACTTTAATTCTTTATTGCCTTATGCATTGTCTGTTACATAGACATGTACCACTGACAAAGCTACTGAAATAAAATTTTTTTTCTTATTTGAATTTGACTGAGTTTGCTAGTACTGCCAGACAGAAAGCAAGTAAGCCGGAAAGATCCCTTGGCTAACAGAATGAGACCAGTTTTCTCACCTGGTCATAGAAGAGGGACATTGAACTCCAAAAGCTTTACAGTCATTGTTCTGTACAGATACAATTTAATATACAAAGTCTAGACGTCTGTCTAAAAAGGATTGTTCTTACTTTTGTTAAAGCCCCTTTTCTCAATGGGGGAAAATGGGAGAGAAAGACATGTCTTTATGGGTGCAAGTGGATGATGGTGTACGCTCCACCGAAGCTCTGAGGTGCTGGAGGCAATGCCAGCTCCAGGCTGGAGGTCACATTACTGCCCAGCACACTTCTGTGCCTGAGCTAATAACCCTCTTTCTCCTGCAGTATCTGTGTGAACTCATCCGTGTAGATATGCCCATAAAGAAATATGTTTCAGTTGAGCCGACAGCAGCTTCTACAATATCTTGCCCTTTATAAGGATTTCATTGCATGAGGTGACTGAAAACTATAGCATTTTGTATAAATGACCCAGCTAGTGAGCAAATGCTTGCTGTTCTTAGGAGTCTTTTGACTTTTTATAGTGTTGTGGCCTATGATGTAGATCTGGAAGGTGTGAAACACTGCGATATCAGGAGATTTTGTGTCTGAGAGCGCTCGGCGTGTCTCCTCTGTTTTACTCTTTTGGTGTGTGCCAGGGAGAGCCCAGGTCCATCTTTGTGAAAACTGCTGTTGTGTTACCTCTTGGCCATGCCACTGCAGAACAAGCCACAACTGCTTCAGCCACCTTGTATGCCAGCTGTGCTGAAGGCATCTGACAGTGCTTGAAACGAAGGTGATCTCCCTCTGTTGGTGTCCGGAGTAAAGTGTTTCGAGGGATGGGAAGCAACTACTGCGTACTTGTTTTACATCACCACCCTGATATCACAGCTGTAAATCAGTGTCCAGTTGTCCTAGTTGTAAGTGTGGGGGTTTGGTTTTTGTTTAAAAAAGAAAAAAAAAAAGCTAGCAGAAGTCTGAGCTGGCAACGCCAAGGATATGAGGGACACCATCCCAAATGGTTGCCACGACAAAGGCTTTTGGAGGATTCGGGAGAGTCTTTTGATTTGCTAAGCAAACCGTTGGGGAGCTTTTGAAGAGTGATTTGAAAGGCAGAGGAAAGGTGCCATAAGTGGTAAGCATTGAGGAGAACATTGAGATATTTTGAACTATTTCCATATTGAGCCATTTCTCAGGTTTGGGTGGCAAGATTCAGACCTTTTTGCTTGCAAAGAGTTAAATGCAGTTCTTGACAGCTAGGGCATGAATGCATAGACATTCTTGCATTTGTTTTGAACTTTAAAAAAACAACAGTCTGATTAGCTGGAGCAGGTTTTCCCTGAGGGAAGACTATAGAGTGCAATTTTGTTACAAAATACAGTGCTTGGAGATGAACTGGAGTTGGATTTTTTTTTTTTTCCTTACCCTAAGGGATTTGACATTTCTATTTCTTGACATTTCTCTCATTGTTAGACTAGCTTCTTTGTGCTGCCTTTTTTTCCCCCTCCCCTGGTGAAACTGTAGCTGTCTCCTTGAAGCCTGGAGTGTCTTTTTTTTGCAGGTAAATACCGGTAATAGTTTGAATTAGTTCAACAAGCAGGTGGTTGGAAAAGGAGGCTACGCTATAGTGTGTAAGTGTGTAGCACTGGGACATGTGATCTATTGCCAAAAAAAGAATGAAGCAGTAGTCCCTTGAACATGGGTACGTTTAAAACTGTCATTAGGAAAGGATGTTACGTGGTAAAAAGAGAGATGTAAAAATAGTAACAGGTTACTCAGAGGTGTGGCTTAAGGTATGTTAAGTATGTCAAAAGTAGCACCTGAGACAATTTTGTTCCTGGAGCCCATTATTTTAACAGTAATGGATGCTCGCGCGATGTTTTTCTGATTTCAGCCGCTTCTCTTCACCATTCTTTTCTGCAGTCTTTAAGTGGTAGCGTAGCAAGTCAGCTGATCTAATGTGTTGGAAGGCTTTGTCATTTATTCGCAGGGGAACAGAGTAGATATTTTTCCACCTTCATGTGCAATGATGCCATGAAAGGCACGTCACGTTGCATTCTGGTAACGGGCAACAGTCTTCTGGCAGAGTTTACAGTATTACAGCTATTCACAGCTTTCTGCCAGCACAGCGACGTCGGTTGGGGATGTTGGGGAGTCTTATCCTCTACAACCAAAGTCCCTGCTGTAATCATAGCTCTACAGGCAAAGCTATAGTTTTAACCAGTTATTGCATGGCTCGCTTTGCTTCAGTAGTATAAAGCTATTTTACATTAGACAGAGGTCATCACTTGAGACCGGGTGGTTTCCAGCCTTATTTTGATTCCTCCTAATATTTCACCTNAGGGGGGGGGGGGGGGGGGGGGGGAGAATCTTCTCACCATCAGCTGATGGTGAGAGGCACGGAGTCATCTCGATGCCTAAATTCTTTGATTTTCACTGCTCTGAAAAAAAGGCTGGAAAACTGAGCCAAGCATCAGCCCTACCAAAAAAATCCTATTATTAAAAAGGATATAAATTCCTCCTTAAGAAAGAGCAAACAACTTTTTGCTGATACTTTTATTGCTTTAATTCATATTTAATTTTATAGCTTGAAGCATGGTCATTGTGGTTGCCAAGCACGTGCTTGCTGGGCTCCTTCGCTTGCTGGCGGCTGCCGGGGTGCAGCGTACGCTGAGGATCGGTGCCTTGCCCGCTGCTTGGCACCGGCTGATAACTTCTTTCTTGATGCCCCGCAACACAGCGCCTTGCATGAGGAGTACGATACAGATCTCAAAATTCGGTGGGAGGTGGGAAACCTTTTAGATCTGCAGCTTCTCCTGTGTTGTGGGACCCTTTGTATTACTGAGTGTCGCTCCGAATAACACAACCCTTTCCCTGTGTTATAGTTTGGCTGCTTTCCTCAGTTGTAAGTAGCCCTTGTAGGGGAAAAATGGAGGGGGTGAAGTGCTCTCTGAATACTCCCTCCATCAGCTAAGGCTGCTTCTGCTTCTGATTTTTCTTGATGAACAGTAGTTTTCAAAGTAAGTTTTGTGACTGTTTGAAGCTGAAAGGTTAGGACCACAGCAGAGGGGGACCTCTGAACTCGGTACTCCTTTCAGATGCAGAGTGGCTTACATCTATTTTTAAAGAGAGAATGATGGATTTGCAGACTGCAGTTATAGGTGGTACAACACAGCTTGGAGATAGTGTTGTCCAGACTTTTGAGTGTTACGGCAAGAAGAAGCTTGGGTTTGTGTCCGTTCCTCTGCCTTCTTTTAAAGTATGCACTTGATGCCAAGTTTAATTTTTGCTTTTGCCATTTCTAGTTGCCCTGTGCTAGTGTGTGCACTTCTGCTTCTTGTGATTGAACGAAAGAGAACATGTTTCTTTTAGTTGTGAAATAATAATACAAAGTATTCCAAGATGTAGCTAAGACTCTACCGAGCTAGATAGCTGCCGTTGATAGAGCCCGCTGAATCAGCGGAAACCACGAATTAATTTTTTTTTCTGATGAAGCTGAAACATTCAAATAATGACTTCTTTAGCCTATGACTGTTGAATGCTTTTAAGTAAAACTTAAAATAAGAAAATGGTTAGTACTTGAATAGTTTTTTCACCGTGTATCTTTTGAGCTTTTCTTATCCTTGATACCTGCACAGCAGTAGCAACAAGTAAAACGAAAACATAATTTAAAGAGCCCTTTTAAGAAATTTCTGTAAAACAGAGCTCATAGGAATTCTTGGTCATTGCTTAGGAGAAATCTTAAGTTTCCTGTCTATAGAAATGTGCGGAAACATATATGGAAAGGACTGGTCATTCTTCTTTCTGGAGTTTGTGATATTAGATACAGTGTGATTCTGACACATTGGCTCCTATGAAATTGTGTTTTATTAAAGTCACCAGGTTATTCTTGTGCTAGCAATGGCTTTGATTAAGCACTGTATTAGGGTCGTATCCTAGAATAACAGCATTTCTAAATCCCTGGCTGCATTTGAAAAAATTGTGATTAAAGTTCTGGCTGTTTTCCTGCAATTGCTAGTGTCTGCTGAGGGTTGAGTTACCCTCCTTTTTACTGGCGCTTGAGTTCTGTTACAGCCCCATGCGATATCGTGCCAATATCAGTGACAGTCTCCAGGGGGAAGCAGTTTTGCATTAAAATGCAAGAAATAAAAGCTGTAGCAAAATTAACACAGGGGTCTAGAATTTCCAGTGTGACTTAATAGCCATGGTGTTGGTTGTTTTCTAAAGCTTAATTCATCTTTGATTGAATTTCAGGCAAAACAAAGCAAGGAGGATAAGGAGGTGGGGAAACCCATCTAAAAGAGATTATGGATGAACAGGTTGAAAAATGCTGCCTGACAGGTCGTACTCTGAGCAATCTGATAATTTCTGCTGGCGCGGGGAGTTGTTTTGTGCATTTTGTGCACTGGCATGGACAATTCATTTCGGTTCCCTTGGGGAAAACCCATGTTATTAGTAGGGCTCATTCTGCATATAGCTGGAAAATGAATTAATTCACACTAGTGTATGCACAGATGAGGAGTAAGGGCATTCTTTTGTTGTTATAAATTTATAGAGGCATCACAGTGTTCAATAACCAAGTCAGATTTATTTTGCCTTGTTTTACATGCCAGATTTGTAACATTTTCAAGACTTGTCAAAAGATTGGTAAATTTATCTTCATTGGAACGGATGCATTCATTAATACGTGGAAAACAAGTGTATGACAGTTTTCTCAGACAGTATGATGGTTACTGTAGTCCCAGCTATGTACAGTTTCTAAATCCTCAGTTTCCTTCCTGTGTGCTCATGTTAAAACATTATTTCTGTAGACGATTAGTTCGTCTAGAGGACTGTACGATGTTTTACGCAGGTTTTGGGTTTTTTTTTTTTTTTTTTTAATTTGAGGAAATGGCCTCAAGTTGCGTCAGAGGAGGTTTAGATTGGATATCAGGAAAAATTTCATCACCAAAAGGGTTGTCAAGCATTGGAACAGGCTGCCCAGAGAGGTGGTGGAGTCGTCATCCCTGGAGAGGTGCTCAAAAAAGGTGTAGACGTGGCACTCCAGGGCCTGGTTTAGGAGTCATGGTGGTGTTGGGTTGACGGTTGGACTTGATGGTCTTAGGGGTCTTTTCCGACTTTAATGATTCTATGATTCTCACACTAGGCCCATAAGAGGGGCTACAGCAAATCTGCCCCGTCTCGGAAGTGGGCGAGTGGAGATGCAGCCTTGTCCAACGTCGTGCCACGAGCATACGGCCTCGCCAGATGTATCCTGCTGTAACTACTGATTCCTTTGTCTAAAATGGCCGTGAACTTTCAAGTATTAAAAAAGAAAGATGAAATGTAGGAAGTTTTAGAGTTAAACAGTTTATAAGAATATAAAACAATAAATGACTGTATGTCAAGAAATATCTTTGTCTTATTTCACTTGCTTTCTCTGTTTGCTCCCTGTTTTTTTTCTTCTGACATTAAAACTGAATAGAAAACATGTCAGGAATATAAAAAATTCAGGTAGGAGCCATTTGCCACTACAGGAGATAAGATAAAGAAAGCAAGCTTCCAGAAGAAAATAGTTGAAAAGTGAATGTAGTGTGTAAGTAATCACAGTTCATTAGCTCTAGCATGTTTTCTGGCTTTGGATAAGGATTTATGCTGCAGCCATGCTTTGGAAGAGCTTACATCTGTACACAGTCTTCTTAGGGAAACCAACAAAATAGTAAATATGCAAGCTGACAAATACATTAATCAAAGTGCCTGCTGCTGAGTCGTGTGGCCTGGGGGGGGGAAGAAAAGTAAGCATTTTAAACAATTTCTGTAGCTGAAAGGAGACTTTACATATGTGGCTGACACACTGATCAAATGATAAAGTGGAGTCAAATTGAACCTCACCCTTTTGTACAGCCTGTGGAAGTGAAGGCACGCTGCAGTTTTTCAAGGCAGATGGAGTGTGAGTAACTAATAAATCAGGTTTTGAAACATTAAAGAGCAACTTATTTAAATGCATATGGTGTTGGATCTCAGACAAGACAGTATAGGAGAGCGTAAAAGGATTGGGCATGGGAACATCAGCAGAACAATATGTCTGTGCACCAGCTATGTGACTGCATCCAAATCAGCTTCTTGTACTGAAGTCCTGCTATGTAGTAAATGAAGCGTAATGACAGTTGGTCAAAAGCAAGCAGGAGAAGCTGCTTCAGGCAGAAATTTCAGGCAGTGATTGGAATAGGTGGTGCAGTCAGTTTGGTAAGTTGGAGCCATATTCTGTGTGAAATGGAAAGCTGAAGTCTAAGCATGAATTTAAGAACAGTGAACAAAACCTTTGTTCCTTTTTGTATACAGCGTTTCTCAAAATAGCTTTACCAGGGGAAGGTTGGAGTCACTATTTCAATTCCCCCTTTGGGAAACTGAAACACAGAAACCTGATCAGGGTCAGAGAGGCCATATTAGACCCATGACTTGAATCCAGATTTGCAGTTGAGCACTAGTAAAAACTTTTATATGATGTTTGGGTTGCATGATCTGCATCAGCTGCCTGTTGGTTTCTGGATTGATTTTGTAAGATTTTGATAGCAATATATATTCTCATGGCTGGGAACTCTGTACCTGTAGAGAACAAAATGCCATGCTGCTGTCATCATGGTGAGTAGGACTTGTGCTTGTGCTTGTGCTCCCTTTGAGCAGAGAGGCAATTTGTGGCAGTATTGCCTCTCCTGCTTTTGGAAATTATTTTTCCTTCAGCATGGAAGGTTTAAAACCGAGCTACAGCTCTCTTCCCTTCTTTTCCAGTTTTATACCTGGAAGGGATTTTTGACGGTCCAGCCATCAGACTTGACTTGATGGGATTTTTAGATCGTTGTGGTGACTGACACGGTCCCAAACCCACAGCAAACAGGGTTGGTGCATATTTTGGAAGCTCTGGACTCCTGTGTCTGTCCTAGTCCCCTGGCACAACAGCCCCATTGCTCCATGAGGCGAACTGAGAACCAGTGAGGAGCCCTGCCTGAATTTCTGCCCATTTGTGTTTTTTTCCAGTGGGAGCTTGTTATGTTGGAAAGCTGCTCTGCAACCCATGTTAGGGAGCATCACCCCAAACGCTGCTTCTGGGAGAATTGCTGAGATTTTTTTCACTTAAGGAAATATTACAGAAATGAAATGCAATGTACTTAACCTTAAAGGTCAGCTTCCTTGTCTTTCTTCCCCCACTTCACATCTTTTTCGTCTTAATTCCCACCCCATCTCTCTGTCAAAGAAGAAAAATATTTACAAACTAACTGAACAGATTGAAGTATATAGTCCACGTGGATTTAAGGTGTATCTGTACTTGGCTACGGCAGTGCTGGTATCTCCTGTGCAGAGTTTAGTGCCAGTGACAAGTGATGGACAGACTGGAAGCTGGGAACAGTCTATTGCCCTTTGAGACAGTTAATCATCTCAGAGCTCCCTTCCTACCACTGCAGAGCCCTCGCCCCAAGGACTGACAGCCAGTATTTTACAAGTAGTTAGCCACCTAATTCCCATTGATTTTGGGTCTCTTGTAGTGCCCATGTCATCATCTCTCTGATCTCTGTTGGTTTTGGTAGAAGGTAGGGTGCCAACGTGTTTTTAAACACCAGTCCCTTACTCCTGATGGTCTGCTCTATAAATTCAGAGCTGCCATGATTAAAAAAAGAGCATGTGATTGAGAAGCAAACAAGAAATGCAATCTTTACTTTGTCAGAAACCTTTGCTAAATTGCTTCTGCCCTCAAGCAAGGAAGTAATCAAGTATTGGCCGGAGCTTATTCTTGTCTATCTTGTTAACGCGTGGATTTTTTTTTTTGTCTGGTGCATCTCACCTCTCTCCCTCCTGTTGAGAGAGAGGGAATAGGAGCCCCACGTGCTGTGTCAGCGGGCAGGTAGGTCACTGCCAGAAACAGCAGCCGTGTAGTGCTCTCTACTGCAGTTTGTGGGTGAAGAGGACAGAGGGAACATCCTGGCTACGTGGGAGTAGATGGAATAGTCTGCCTAAAATAATCCACTAGATGCCACTAGAAGATGAGATCTCGCTTGTCTAGTCTGTGGGATCCTAAAGTGGTTGGTATTTGAAGGGCTTTCTAGGAGAATTTTGTATCATTCTCTTATAAATAACCTTTGCTTTACTTGGAAGTGCTGGGTTTCAGTTCTAGCTGTATTGGCAGACCCATAACAGCTCCTGCGCATGGTTCATGGGAGTCCAGCAAGAAGGGAAGAGAACATGGCTCAGAAACAGAAGACAATTAACCCAGAGTTGACCTGCACCAGCAGGAAAGCGCAACGTTTCGAGGCTGTCTGCCAAACAGTATTCTTAATAAAAGTGTAAGTCTTCAAAGATGGTGTTTGTGCAAAAGGAAGAGTCTATGGATTTGGAAGGGTAATGATTATTTTCTGTGGAGCTGGCCTGGAAACACAGGCTGGTTGAAACATGGGGCTGGACACTTCTGAGGTTTCTGTTGTATTTGTTCATTTGGATAAACCTACTGAACTTCAAGGAAGACCTACATAGATTCTGTCGCACTGCTTATAGGGCTGCCTGTCTAAGGTCAAGGTGCTTGAAGCCCTTACAAAAGCTAATTTTAGGTGCAGGATGCTGGATTCCCTATGTGCTTTGTTCCCCGGTGGAGACTGGTCTGGAGAGTGGACCAGATCCTTCTCCATCCCTTCCCTCTTCCCTGCTGAGATCTGATGGTGTGGGAAAGCAAGTGCAGGACAGCTGGTTGCTGAGCCCCTAGTTCAAGCATGCACTGCAGCATGTGGGCTCTACTAAAGCAGGTATCTTAGAGCAGTTTGAAAAATGGCTTGAATGCGGTTAAGTTTGATGACTCGAGACATGCAAAAGAATTTGAGAGAAGATCAATTATGTCTGTTTCCTATAAAAAGAACTTAAATGTGCATGCCAATGTGTTGAATCACTGCTGTGAATCAGTATAGTAAAAACAGAACTTGATGCTTGTGTTGTGTGTGGCTTTGTTTAAGCGGGGGCAGTTGTAAGACAATAGAGTCCTAACGTACAGAAATACGAAAAAGCAGAAGACTTCCATTATAAACCCCCGTAGTTATTGTTCCATAACAGCACAGATCAATCGCTCTTTTCTACTGAGCTCTGCTTTATAATAATCTGCTTTGGGCAGCTGTGCTTTCTTCTCTTTCATTCTAAATGAAAATTTGTATTTCTGTACCTTGAAGATGGTATACAGGTAATAACTATGTTGTTGATCTCCACATAATCAAGAACTTTTTGGGAGGACTGGTTCCGTTTCTCCTGTAAGTTTGCTCTGATGCTCAGAGTGGAGGAGGTGGCATTGATTTGCAAGCTGTGTTGATTGCTTGATTGTTGTGGCTTCAAAGCCTGTTTCTTTATTCTTTTTACGGTTGCATAGATTAGCGTGAAGTGGCTGACTACGAAAGGTGCTTTGATCCCAGAGAGGTGCCGAAGAATTGTTCACTACGTGCCTGGAACCTGTTTAGCTGAAAAGTTTGCAGTCATGGAGAGATTAATGAAGTTGTCCTGTCCTAACACAAGGGATAGGAGGAGAAGAGAGCAAATGGAGGTTTGCCTACGGTCCTCATGCTTTTGGGTGTTTGCTGTTTCCATTGAGATCAAATTAATATTTCTTGGATGTTTTGGAAAGGGGTTTACTTATTAGCCAAATATCTTTGTGTCTGAAAAATTTTTGTGGCTGATAGGATTTAAAGTGTATCGGGGCTGAGGATGAAATGCATTAAGACAAATACAGCTCCGAAGCAATTAGGTAATGTGTTATGGTGCTCTGAAGTGACAGTGTAAGAAATCTCACCTTTTAAAAGTACTCTTATTAGGACAGAGAGAGCTTTCCTTACCTTGTTAAAAAAAAGAAATTACTGTATTACTTACTATGATTTTAAAAGGTGGAAGGAGCCCCTTACAAGATGCTCAGCTACCTCCTCTCTCATGTCTTCACGTCCTTCAAGGAACAGATCAAGAGAGTGAGTAGCATGTGATTCCTCTTCAGACATGTTGTTGAAGAGTAATAACTTCCATAGAAATCTTGGACCTTTATGGAGAAAATTGTTCCAATTAAAAAAAAAAAAAACCCAAACCCTAAACAAAACCCCCAAATGTGGATTGGTTTGTGTTGGGTTTTTTTTTTTTAAATTTAGGGGTAGAGAAGTTACCTTGATAAATGAGGAAATTGCAGGATGTGATTTTTTTTTTTTT
>WAAD01032127.1:206502-236612 GCA_013389945.1 Fregata magnificens | reverse complement strand
GATTTTTTTTTTTTTTTTTTTTTTTTTTTTGTAACAAAGTAGGATCAAGCTTTTTCTCTAGAGATGGCAGTCCTTGTTTATAGAAGGTAACCAGCATTACATTAATTGCAGAATTATGGATCGGGAAACTCATTGCAGTGGGTTCCAGGGTTTTGTCTTTAAATGAGGAGCCATGATTTGTGTGTATCTAACTTAAGGTTTGCCTTTGGTACTGTTTCAGCACACAAAATAAGTATAGGAATACCCCGAAGAAGTTTAATTCATTTGCAAAGCACCCTGAGACGCTTTCTGAAGAATGCTAATCCTTAGCATTTCTATGCTCTGCTTCAGTATGTTTTCCATACAGAGTAAATTAGCAAAGCCTGGGTATACCTCAAATTGTGGTGGGCAGCTTTGACCTTGAGTTGCTTCATGGCAGAAGAAACTCCCGTTTTTCTGGGGAGATCCCTTCTGGGCCAAGAAATCTTGCCGTCATCCTTCTGAGACCTGCTCTGTAAGTAGATAACAGGACGCTGACAGTAAACCTGGGATATCCATGACGAATATTTAAATTTTCAAAATACTAGGCAGAGTGGAAAACTCGAAGCACTCTTAATGTTTGTTCAGACTTTAAATGCGTGCAGAGATTCTAGCTTTCTTGGTAATCTAATGCTTTTTCATATTGAAGCATGACATTTCAGGCTCCATTTCAGAAACATTCAGCTGCATTGCTAATGGACCTATCTCGCAGCAGTATTCAGGTGGGCACACTTCATTGCTAGCACAGCGTGAGGATACCATTAACTGTATGGCAAATTTCACTTCACCTCAAAAGTTTTTCTTTTTTTTTTTTTCTTTTTTTTTTTTTTTTGTCTCGTAATTTATTACTAGACAGATTAAATCAGCAAGCTGGTGCTCTTAAGAAGGAACTGGTACAACAATAGTACTTTCTGACAGCTGTGAAAGTTCGGGGTTTTTTTCCTAGTGCCTATGAAATGTGGCTATTATACTTTCTTGCCTTACACTAAAAAAAGAAAACAAAAACAATAAAAAAACCAAACCCTGCAACCCAAAGGAAAGATTTCTGTAGTGTGGCATTTCTGAAGCAATGATGTATACTCAGTCCAGATGGTTATTGGAGTGCTGTGTACATCGTGATGTTGTACATCAGTGAGCATGGATGGTTAGTCCCATAGTCAGTGCTTATAGTGAGCTGTCATGGCAATAAAGTTGAGCACTTACATACAGTTGAAAATCTCCAGCGCTCACTGGGAATGAGGCTTTACAGCTCCCTTCCCCTAATGAGGGGGATAGTTTTCTTCTCTTGGAGTTTGCTCATGTGTACGTGGCATGCGTTCGGGACAGCCCAGCAGTACGGTGTTTGCATGCTTAGCTCTTGTTTGAGAGACTGTGCAAACTGCCTCTCTGATAACCGTCTTGATAAGGAGAAGGAAAAAAAAAAGGGGCAATTTTTCCACTCTTCCTTTGTCTGCTACCTGTTTTCTGTGGAGCAGCCTGGTATTCATTTCTTTGGATGAATGATCATTTACCTCCCTGCAAGAGATGCTCTTGGTAGGAATCAATAAGGATGAAGGGATATTCATGGTGTATTTTTATGGACTTGTTTGTTAGCTCTGCAGCACAGGGCGTCGTCTGCAGTGGAGGTATCATGTTGGCTGGTCAATGTAAATGCACACTTCAGACCTTGATGTAGTCAGGGAGAGGCCCCACTAGAGTTTTCCACTTAAATTTCCACTTGAATATCCAGGCAAAGGCATCGTAAGCGCTCTCTTGCTCCAGTTTGGGCTTTTCTCCAATGGTTATCATAACAAAACTCCTGTGTTGTGACTTGTGGTAAATGGCAGGATTTGCTTTTCTGTACTGCGGCCATGCACGAATGGAGCTGTGCTGATGTGGGGCTACGGCAACTTAGTTCAAGGTCCGTAGAGGTACGATGGCAGCGTCAAGAGAGGTAAAGGTAAGAGGTGCAGCACAGGCTGCTGGCATTAGCAAGAACTGTTGCAGTGCTGGGTGGTTGTTGGTATGTATGGGGCATCATCAGGAATAAGATTTACATCTCAGTGTATTTTT
The DNA here is from genome assembly GCA_013389945.1 of Fregata magnificens. Taxonomy (NCBI): domain Eukaryota; kingdom Metazoa; phylum Chordata; class Aves; order Suliformes; family Fregatidae; genus Fregata; species Fregata magnificens. The sequence continues at coordinate 234,542 of WAAD01032127.1, read as the reverse complement.
CAAGGTAAAATAATTAAATATGAACAAAATTACTTTTCCTCATAGCTTACACCTGCATGCAGAGCATTCTTTGTTATTAATGGAAAGCTAAGAGCAGAGAAGAAGTAAAAGCATAATTTTTTCTTGGTGCCGGTGTTCTGTTCTTCTCTAATCTCACATAATATGGCCAAGCAGATAAGACAGATTGTTTTGTTCCTTGCTATGGAGTTCGTCCCAGTCAATAATATTGATTAGTGCAGGGTGACTTGATGTAACAAGAATAACACCCCTTTCTTAATTTGAGCTTGTATTTCCTAGTTCATGCCTCAGTAGTTCACGCTTGGATGAATTCTTCAATAAGTCAGTTAAGACACAGACCCCACTGGAAGTTGCAGGGTCTGACATTAATAGGGGAAATGAATAATTTTCTTTTCCTAGAAGTTGCGCCTCTTTTTTCCACGATTAAACTGTCACGTTGTGCAAGTTAACTTTTTAAAATGCAAAATGAAATTCCTGAACTTTTTTTAAGAGCTACCTCTTTCTAATTACAATCAGTAAAGTTTTATAAACTCTATTCTCAGCTGCTTCTTTGTGCTTCCTGAGTCCTTACGTTAGCGCAGGATTTCTCAAGAAGCTTCATGTCCTAACTCTGCATTTGGGGAGCTGAGGTGGCTTGTGGAAATACTGCAACTGCAGATATCCAGAGGATGGGTGCATGGATTTCCCACTCCACAGGGTATTTAATATTGTCCCTTTTACCGGGGCATCAAAACAGCATCTTTGAATCTACACCAGTGCTGTGAATTCTTGTACGAAACAGCCCTGACCTGGAGGGACTGTTTAGGGTATGGAAGAACTGATGTTGGTGACCTGCTTGGTCCTTGGACCTTGCTGTGAGGTTGCTAACAGGAGGGTCAATTAAATGAAGTCATCGAAAAGCTTTTTTTGTGGATTGGTTGCAGGTAATGGCCTAAAGCATATAAACTTCTCTTTGAAAAGACTGGAGTCACTTACTCGTCGGTTGTGTTCCTCCTCTTATGCTTTCCAATGTGGAGACATTCTTCTTATTTCAAGGCAGACAGATGTCAGGGTCAAAAAATTCAATATTCTGCTGGTGGTGTTTTGATTTCAAGTACTTTGTCGTTTTCCTGCCTATAAAGCTATCATAATAATGTGATTAGGTTCTGTATTTATTATTATTCAATCATTAAAGAGAGTTCACATGCAAAATGAAAAGGACTTGATAATATTTGGGATATACAGGCTTTGCCTAAGTTCATATTTTGGGTTATTTAAGGTTCTTAGCCAAAAAACTTACTTGATAGGGTTACTTGTCAGCTGATACCAGCAAGATGATGGTCTCTGCTTTGTGACCAGGGAGCATGACCAAAATACAAGGGATTATGTGCTGAATTGCTGCTAATTTCAGAATGAGATTTTTTTTTTTTTTCTGATGCTGTCATTAGCTTATGTGTGGGGCATCTGGCCTGTTCTCCTAAAAATGTTTTCTTCTGGAAGGGTAACGTGGACTTTGTTGCTATCAGGAAATGCAAGGGTTTCAGGAAATTGAGATTTGCCCTCCCCGCTTTTTTTCCTCTCTCAGTATCCTGATTTAAAGTATTTTGGTGTTAGGAGCTGCCTATGGAAGTGACTTTGGTTCAGATGTAATGACTTCAGGCTGGAGGTCCCCGTTTGTCAGTGGGGTGATGCTTTGAAGAACCATGAGGCTCAAGTCTCTTAACAGTATCTGAGCATCTCTCATCTGTGTGGCAGGTATCGTGTTAGCATCTCCAGGCAGTACACTGGGCTTCAGCCCAACTGAGAAATTCATCTCATGTGGCTGGGAAACTCTTCCGCAGTTGAAGCTGGGTCCTGTGCTGTAGGAGACCTGCCCTTACCAGTCTTTCTGCAATACCGTCAGTAACTATGGAAAGAGAAGCCTAAAGTAGTGTATAAATACTATCTGTATTGTTCCTATTGCATTAGGAGTACTTTCCCTGAGCAGAAAGAGGAGAGAAAGAACGTATCTTCACGTTAATTACTGATCTTTCACCAGGAATGAAGCATTTACAGACAGACCTAAATGTTTAATTATCACTTACTATCTAAAATTCAAGGGATGTTCAGATCTGTTAGACAACTTGTTTCATGTTATTTTCCAGGAGGACCGGATGATAACTTAATTGAAGGTGGTGGATCCAAGTTTGTCTGCAAACCAGGAGCCAGAAACATTACTATCATCTTTCATCCTCTCCTCAGGTAAGTAAGGCTTGTCTCCGTATTTCTACAGGTGGAAATCATTAGAATAGTAGAATTAGCCTGCTTGTTTTATGGGCACATTGCCACTTCTGAGATAACATCCTACAGCAATGGGCTTGCTGTAAAGTTGTTGATGTGCACACGTGTAAAAAGTAGTCACTAGTTGAGCTTGTCATCGATGTTCTTTAATCTTTTTCAAAATTAACTAGCATACCAAGGGGGATTGCTTGCCTGGGTGACCCCTTTTCATTGAACAGTGCGATTTATTATTGACCCATGCTGGGAAAAGTTTAGTTGCAGCCTGGCACAAATTGTTTATCGCTGACTGTCCATTATGCTTATTAAAAAGTCAGAAGGATACTTTATGAACTGCAAGGTAAGTTCATTCTTTGATAAAACAAGTATGGTCTATGGACTGCAAATTAAATGCCTGCTTTAAAGTGCTGTGCCAGTTACTAAAACCTTAGAAATTTACAGCTCATCAAGGACTGCTGGAACTTTAAAACAGAGCAAGTCTATAATAAGCCTCTCCTCATCAAGTCACTCACCTCTGATACTTTAATTTTGCCCTTTTTACTTTGCAGTCTAACAGTTCATCTTAGTTTTGCCAGAATTAAATAATATGATGTTTTTCTCGGTTCATGTCAATCTTCCACCTCTGCTTTTTCCTTGCAGGGTTTTCCTTTATCATCAGACATGTCCTTTCCTATTCAGTGCTAGCACCTTTAGAGAGCATTTCCCTCCTTGGCTCTGTTTGTATTACTCACTATCATGAGTCACTTAGGCAACACGGCCTGTTTCTTCAGCGCTACAAACAAGCAATAATAAAATAGTAATAAAAAGTAATTGGAATCTGATCCCCAGACAAAGGAATATTCTGACTGCTGTCTTGGTAGCTGAGAAATGTGGTCATTTGTGACTTCTCAGGACTTAAAAATGCAGAGGGAAAGTATGTAAATTCCTCCAAATTTAAACTTCCAATGTCACGGTGCTAGGTACTGGAATAATCTTGAGAACAGCACCTGTTGTGAGGACATATTAATATTTGTTACGTTTTTTCAGAACTTTCCTTGAAAAAAAGGGTTACATGGATTGTACAGTCTTCATTTATTGCTGGATGCCCATAATGAAATGGATACTTTCGTAAGCACATTTTGTTTCAACCTCTCTCTCTCTTAAAACAGACGAAATGTGCTAAAAATAAATTTGCTGGAGCGTAATTTCTAATTTTCAGCCATTTTATTATGAGCAAAGATGGATAATGGTTAAGATGTGATATGCTATTCCAGATATGACCACTATGACATGGACTTCAATCTGTTCCTCTTTATTCAATTTACAAGTTTCTTTCAAGCACAGAGGGGGGTGGTGATGCTCTTATTTTTATTGATGAGGTACTTCACATTGATTTAGAAACTGGTGAAAATACTTTTTTCTTTCTATTTGCCTTCCTGCTTAATTTTTCCCCCCTTTTTTGCCATCTGAGTCAAACACGAGTGCTGTGCTTTAAATAGCACTTCTCACAAACACTTCACTTTCATTACCAGCTTGCAAGATAGGCAGTAGCAATAATTTGCTTCATAAAAAATAATTGCAGCTAGATTAAGGTATCTGCGTACAATATATTTTTCATGCCAACCATCTGCAACATCTTAACTTCCTTGCATTGAGTAGTTCATCAATAACTGCATGAAGAGAAAGAAAATACTCCGTGACCCAGCTTACCCTTTTCTCACTGCAGAATGGGGTGACTTTGGGTGTAGGTGAATACTGTAGAAACTTTTAAAATGTGTTTTTTACCTACCTTACTGATCGACAGGGTAAATATTTGGCATGAGTCCTCGCTGTCTTAGTTTTAACTCCGCATGATCCTCAACTTCGGCATGCGCATGGTGCACGGGATGCACCGTATCTGGGATGACCATAGGACTGGATTTCTTTTGGTGGTAAAGATTTCCTACAGGGAATTCTGTTCCTGATGGGAGTCGATAGCAATGACCTGTCCTACCAGCAAACTGGCTTACCCATTGACTCCTGTTAAAATTGGCTGTATGATGCTGGCTGTGGTTGTAAAATGCTGAATATGGCGGATTTGCCAGGATATTGACATTTGCAATAATTTCTCGCACATCATCTTTGTCAGCCTTTTCTAGATGTTATTGTATTGAGCGTCAAGCTCTTGAGGAGGTAATTGCCACAGAGGTGTGAAGTTTTCACTTGCTTTGTTTTTCATTTGTTGTCGAGGTTCTTTATGGCCTGCCTCAGTCATCTTTCATCGATGTCGCTTGTACACGCTTAAAATGAATCTGTTTTGAATTCAAAATGATCAATATTTTATTTAGAGGGTTGGGGTTTTTTTGTTATTTTTATCAAGTTCACATAAATATGTTGACAGAGAAGTTTTAGCACTGTATGGACCAGCTGATTTTATTAGGAAGCCGAGTGCTTCTAAAAGTATTAAGCTAACTGGATCACTGAGAAACCAGACACTGGTGTGATGATTTAAAGCCTAAGCATCGCATTAAGTGATGGCTTTAAAGTGTCATTCAGCACAGTAATGTTAGGTGGAGAGTTGTAACCAAGCATTCATATTCATCAGTCTGGATTTCTCTTTTTTTTTGTACTACTGATATGAAAAGTGTCATTGTCTATCACATCAGAGAGTTGCACAATCACAGTGTTAAGTTTACTGGTTATAACAGTCTTTTTCTGGATCCTTTTTTATTTACGAACAGAGGTTGAGCTTGGCTCCAGATCCTTTTGAAGAACAAGAAGTTCGCAGCCTGTCAGGGGGCTGTAAATTAACCCCCACATCTCCAGTAATGAAAGTTTGTTTAGAGAAACTCTTAACTTAAAACCATGGAGAGTGTAAGGGCAAATACCTACAAACGGTTTTCAAAGTCTTCCTTCCCTCGAATTCATTTAGAGCAACGAGCCGGAGTTGGGAAGTGAGATGTTATGCCGTTTGGGATGCGGGTCCCTAATTTCCACTAGGACAATTGAGACGCACCAAGCCCCAGATTAATTACCACGACTTAATGACACCACCAGACACGTAATAAATGAATAGTGAATTTTTGGAAGACAAGTGGGTATTCTAGCGGAGGTGATTCCTGGGAATAGATTTTACTAACTACGTATGAAAACTAATTGCACTTACAAATTGAAGAGGAATACACATCTGATTTTCCTTAATTACATATTGCGGGAGGTGTCAAAGTATAAAAGTTACCAAAAGAGTCCAGTTGCTTTCTTCATCCTTTGCTGCTAACCAGCATCTGCTTGGATCCTGAAAGCGCTGGTGTTACTGGTCTGGGGACTAACGTCTCCCGTTGGAGGAAGGAAACGTGCAAGACCAATACTGAAGCCCTTACGTTGTGGAATATTGAACAGCCTGAGTGATGTCTGTTGTAACATTTGTTTGGTGGGGATGTTTTTGTTTGTTTGTTTATTTGTTTCAGCTGGCATTTGAAAGGCACTTGGCTCTTCAGGGTAATAATCATTTTACATATGCTTTATAGAGTATGTTTATTACCAGACAATTGAAGAACAGATGTCTGCAGTCTTGAGGCTTAAGGGGGAGGGACAGGAGGGACTGGAGATGGAGGGGATGATGGCGTTTTGAATTGTGAAAGCACTGCTGATGCTAACTCAGTTGAACGTTGTTTGGATATTGGGTATTAGGGCCGCGAGGGTATCCATTTGTTAGTATCAGCCACACTTCATTAAGATCAAGCAGCAATTAAAAGGGTTGTAGGATGGAAGAGAAAGCAAAGTGTTCATTGATTCGGAAGAAGCGGTTGCTTTTAAGCAAGATTGTGTCCTTGTGAAGAAGTGGACTGGAGAGGCTATGCTGACTTGGCACCCTTTACTTCTCTATCAAATGGGCAGTGTCTGTCTTAGGGGATCTCCCCCACTGCCAGATGGGAAGAACTGCAACGTGTCAGTGATGTTCTCATCACTGCCTTTTATTTCAAAGTCTGGAGAGTAAGAAGTGAAAAACAAAGTGTTGATTTATTAGAGCGTATTTATTGGAGTACTGTTGTTAGAGATGCAAAGGCTAGAGTTTAACGCTCATGCGTGCATGGTCCAAGGCATTGCAAAGTTTGCTAGTTCTCGGTATTTCAGATTGGTCGGAGTGGGGGGAAAAGAGCAGGTAACAATTTGACATTTTAATTTAACATTTAAATGATTGTGTTCATTTATACTGGTCCTCATGATTTAAAGCTGCAGCTTTTTACCTGATAGCATTTTTGGAATTTCCTGTTTCTTCCAGTTACGTTAATGCTAATAAAAGAGTGATTGCTCTTTTAATAAATAAAATAAATGCTTTAGGGGATAATCAAGGAGGATGGTAATTTACTTTTGCTGCCTGTTGATATCAGCATGTTCCTCACCAACTGGTGGCAATCAGCTCTGAACTGCTGAAGGTCAAATTTCAGGCTCCACTGGTAACTTGTCCTTGAGAGGGAGGCGCACAACGTACAGAATATGTACATATACGCAGGTACATATGTATTAGCAGTGATGTTTTAGCTTTCTATGCTTTGGGAATAATCGTGTCAAGCTTCTATTTAATTCAGGATATGTCAAGATAAAAGATACTGTATGTAGAATTTAAATCCTCTGTTTATTTTGAAAATGTCAGGAGGGGACAGCAAAGTTGTCATCGGTTCCTGTGGGGCATCGAAGTCCTTTGGTCTTTGTGAACATCAACTGCTGCCGCAGCTGAGCGGTGTTCATAACTACATAACTGTAATTGATACAAAACTATGTATATAACTGAGAACCTGTGTGTACCTCGCTGATAATCCTTTTTATTAGTATATTTGTACAGCTATAATAATAAACAACTAATTTGATTTTAAAATATGCTGTAATGTCTTGTAGTTGTGTACTATAAAATCAGTATTTGATAATATGGGGAATGTGTTATTTGGGAAGCAAAAGGAGTGTGAGAATTAGCTTAGTTTGTTAGTTACATTTAGTATTTTTAGACTATGTTAAATGATACCAAGTATGTTAAGAAAAATATGTGGTATTTTATCAGTCTAAGGGGTATACGTTATTATTGAAGTAGCTGGAAAAAGTCAAATAATCCTAGGGCACAGAAAGTGCTAAATAATGAGAGCTGATGTCTTTAGCTTTTTGAAATGAAAGCTAAAATACTTGATTTTAGAGAAATCAATAAAACTGACTCAAGCTGGGAGAGGGAACTTATAATATTGACTGCTTAAAGTTTGTATTTCAGATTGAATAATGTTCAGAGGATAAGGAATTAGGGAAGAAGAAGTCTGAGATGCTGTTATGTACACAGGAAAACATTATTTGCAAACTTTTAAAGTCAGTGACCCCTTAAAAATATAACCATCCAGATTTCATGAATACTGGGGGTTTTTTAAGTCTTACATTCAGACATATCCCTTGTCTTCAAAGAGAGGGAAAAAATACCACTTGGTTAATCTAAATCTCACTTCTGCAAGGTAGGCAATGTCTTCCCTTTAGGGAGGGAGGCTATGGAGGCAGGGAGATGGTGCCTCTCCGCAGGCTCAGCAGTGCGGCAAGACAAATGGGGCTCAAATCTGGAGATCTCTATTCCTGCTTCTCGTTACGGTACCGGTAGTCACCGTGATGCTTAATATCGCCATCTTTATTTTGGAATCGTTAATACTCATCCTTGAGTGCGACAGATGCTTGATGCAACTTTTCATACACTTGCTGTTTACTTCAGTTGACCTGAATCGAAATCTTAAGGGAGCAATTTGACACCCACCTACTGAATTTTTTTTCTCCCCTTGGTTTAATGAGTGTTTAGAAGACATTTAGTTGACGAGTCCCTCGCTGTTGACATTTAGTACTTTATATCTGTCAACAGCAGGAATGAATGTTTCTTGCAGGCGAATCCTAACTCTTTTCTCTTTGACAAGCTCTCATAAAGTCTGCGCCGCTGAATTATAAAGACACATTTCAGAAGAGCTTGTTGTTGTGACACTGCTAAGAAAAGGTTTAGTTCTGACTGAGGCCATCGCAGAAACGGGGCACATTCACGGGAAAGGGATGGGGAACAGCTTCACATTTTGTGCTTTTTTTTTCCCCCGATGCTTTATGAGAACTGACAGTCTTACTGTGTGTGTTTGATTAAAGATGACAGTTTATAAAAACCTTAAGGTAAGGCTGTTCATTTTCGATGACAGAAAATAAAGCAACCCCCCCCCCCCCAACCTCCCACGCAAACAAAAACTCTTACACACCAAAAAAACTCTTAATATGTGATGCATTGATTTTATATTGTCTGTCAGAGAACGTGCTTCAGCAGATCAGTCAAGTTTTGAGTTTTCAAACATGCTTCATCTATACGGGAAATCAACAGCCTGTCAGTGATTTCACATGTCTCCGGCTCCTCCTTTCCTTCGGATGAAATACAACCTGAAGGAACATAGAAATTTTGACATTTGCAAGAACTTGAGCTGAATAGCTGAGAACAGTGTTAATTCATTTCCATGGTAATTAATTACTTCTGACCTGTATTATGTTCATCGAGCCAACAAAGTAGTTTTAGCTCATTTCTTAATGAAAGTGCTGCTTAAGTTTAGTTCTAGTGTTTAACTCATGTTTTCATGGAGGACGATTAAGATTCCCTATATTGCTGAACACTATTATTTTTATTAGAGTGTAAGCAGAGATTTATGATGTCATATGAGTTTTCAGTGATTTATTTATTCCTTTTGAATACTGCGTCACAAGACCCGAGTCGTGTCTTAGAATAGAATCATTCAGTTGGAAGGGACCTACAACGATCATCTAGTCCAACTGCCTGACCACTTCAGGGCTGACCAAGAGTTAAAGGATGTCATTAAGGGCATTGTCCAAATACCTCTTAAACACTGGCAGGCTTGGGGCATCGACCGCCTCTCTAGGAAGCCTGTTCCAGTGTGTGACCACCCTCTCGGTAAAGAAATGCTTCCTAAAGTCCAGTCTAAACCTCCCTGGTGCAGCTTTGAACCATTCCCACGTGTCCCGTCCCTGGATCCCAGGGAGAAGAGCTCAGCACCTCCCTCTCCACGTCCCCTCCTCAGGAAGCTGCAGAGAGCAATGAGGTCTCCCCTCAGCCTCCTTTCCTCCAAGCTAGACAAACCCAGTGTTCTCAGCCGCTCCTCACAGGACGTTCCTTCCAGCCCCTCCACCAGCTTTGTTGTCCTTGTCTGGACGCATTCAAGTACCTAAACATCCTTCTTAAATGGTGGGGCCCAGAACTGCACACAGTACTCAAGGTGAGGCCACACTAAATGCTAAGTACAGCAGGAATGACAGCAAGTCTTGAGATACACCAGCAAACCTTGTGTATAGATCTTCTCATCTGGTTATTTCCGAAAGAGATAGTGAGCATGGCTGGTGGATGTGGGTTAAGAAAGTGGCAAAAAGTGCTGATTTCATACTGTGCAAAGAATAATCGTGGGTTTTCCTGCAATTACGATAGTTGAGGTTGGACTGGAAGGGGGTTATTTTTGACTTTTCGAGCTTGTTGTAGTGTTAAACAAAGTTTTAATGTAGGCAAAAGCCAGCGCATCTTGTATATGGACCTGTGAATTTATTGTCAATCTAACTGGTGTTTTACTAGTCTAATCAATATAGAACAATTAGCAGTAGTAGACTTATGGTAAAATCAATAGTGTTATACAAATCTGGATTTAGAGACCAGATTATCAAATTATTACTAATTCTCTGTAATATTTTAGTTAAATTTAATTAAAAATTAAAATAGTTGAGTCTTGACGGTAATTGGTAAGTGATCTCAGTGTCTTTTTCTCGACCTGCAAGCTTTTCCATCTTATTTTCTCCCCCCCATCCTGTTGAAGAGGGGGAGTGAGAGAGCAGCTGGGTGGGGGTCTGACAGTTGGCCAAGATCAACCTGCCACAAGAAGCTACTCTGGTCTTCCCAGGGTCTTACAGATGCCAGCAAATCTTTGGAGCTAAGAAGGAAGAGGATAAATTTGATGAAATTCATTTAGTGGTTCTTCTCCAATACCAGGTGTGGCAGGTAGTCTGGGGAATTCCTCTTATATTTCTCACATGATGTCACCGGACCAAATAATTTTATGTTAGTTTCCTTACCCATCAGCTAGCTAGCCAAGGCTTCTGAAAGTCTACTCCACTAGCATGTTTTCCAGGCCTGAGCACCTTTTCTTTTTTTTTTAAATATAAATGTGTGGCTTTCTGTAAGAGAATCTAATATACCTGAAATTCTCTGCCTTTCTTTTAGCTCTGTTTCCTTATAAAACTGTGTGTGTTAGCTAACATCAAGCTAATTCTACAATTTTACAAGGGTGCGCTCAGTTAAATTATCTTCTGTAAATACTCATATGATGGTTGCAGATTTGTTTGGCAGAATGAAAAAAAAAGATCTGGGAAAAAAAGAGGGGTTTTTTTCCATTAATCCACACCTCTCCAACACAAACTTGCAGGCAGCGGCAGTGACTGATTTGCTGCCCATGGCAGACAGACAAATTGGTTCAGATTATTGTAGCGGCGACTGGCAAGGTGAGACAGGGCTTGTAAAGTGCACAGCTTGCTTTCAAAAGAAACTTGAATCTTGTGTGAACTCAAACTGGCTGTAAATTATGATGGCCTGATGGTACCTTGTTAGCAGGATAGGTGCAAGAAGTTGGTTAGAGATGGTGAGCAACCTTCCTTTGTTACCAGAAGGTCATCTTCTTCAGACTGCAACTGAGACTGAAGGAAAGGAGCTGGTGTAGTAGAAGCATGGACCAAAAATCACACTTCTTTTATATTTTTTTTTTTTTTAAATTTTACTAGTTACATGCTAATCCATTATACGGAACATTCTGCAAATATTTGTAGGTGTTACATTCATGAAATGAGAGGTTAGATATGATTGAAATGGGTCTTACATGCATTGAAGTTTATAGNTTAGCAAAGCTGGAAGGGAAGAATGGATCCATTTATTTAATTTAACCGTCTTAAGTACGAAATGGCTTAATCTTAGAATGCTTTAAGGAGCCTGAGTTACACACCGAGATCCACATTTAGCGCTTTGGCTTATCAGATGCTATAAATCTCTTCAATCACAAGGTGGGTTTCTCCCATACAGGAGCTGGTGCCTTTCTATCAGCTCAGCTGGCATTGGGGAATGAACTTCCACAGCAGCTAAAGCTTGCTTTAATAAGACGAGCTTTTATTGCAATTATAGCAAGTACTACTCTGGCGCTGCAAAAAAATCTGCAAAGCAACAGAGAAGCTCACAAGGCAAAAATAGAAAAGCATCCTTCATTTTTGTTGTGGAAGAAAAGGGAAAAAAGACTTGACAAATTCTAAGTTTGTAATCTGCGTATGGGAGCTGTTCAGAAAATACGCTAGTGAAGGCTTTCCCTGTGTATAACGAGAAATCCAAGGGTGAAAACCTGGTATGGCTTAAGTCCAAGTTGCAGCCCTGAAAAACTGTGGAGAGTGCACGTGGTTACTTTCATAAAGCTTTATGAATCTTTGATTGAAATACAGGAGAGCTGTTGCTTGATGAGAACAAAAAAGGTGATTTCTGTATTTTGTATTTGCTGTTAAAAGCAAAGATATAAAGCCCAAAATGGCAGTGCTTTTTGGACTCCATTTTCCCATCTGAAAGGAAAGGTCTTTTGGTTTATGAGTTTAGTAGTAGTAATAGTATTTTATTTTACATAAATGTCATCTCAGTTAAGCTAAAGGATCTTCTGGGTAGATCCTTTGGTAGTGAATTGGAGTTCCCTTAGTGATGGACCACTTGTGTCAGAGCTCTCTGCTTTGTGTTTTAGCCAGATTATTCTTGCTTGGTTTTTGCAAAGCTGTTTAAAAACTTATGTGCCATTTAAAATTTTGTAATTTGGAGAAACTATAGCTGTTTTCCCAGTTAGAGTATGGAGGTGAATTTCAATCTCCTCCAGGGATACTAAAAGGGGAAAAAAAGAGATTTTTAAAGTATTTACATTTCATCTACAATTTCAAAGAATGAAATCTGAAATGCTTATTTCAACTATTACCCTATTCAGTTTGCTAAACAGAACTAAAAATAATGGTTTTGAACTTACTTCACAGGTAAGCTGCATTTTCCTGTTCTGCTAAATTCCATCATCGATATTACAGTGCGGGACCCTCATTTATTCCTGATTTATAGACCAGGTTCTTTGGTCCAGCCACATCAGATGTGGTTGCACAACCACTTGCAGGGTTTTCATGCTGCCCAAAAGGTGCATGGCAAAAGGAAAGTCCTTGTAGCGCCACAGGAGATGCCTTGCAGGGAAGTCAGCCCACGGAAGAGCATGTTTTTCAGACACCAGGTTATACACAGAATAATTTTTTGGTGGAATATTCCTGAGGAGTTTAATTTTAAATTGTGCAAATTTTTAGCGATCTGCAGAATAGCCATGAATAAACTTTGAAGGAAAGAAGTCGTCCTTTATTTTGGTTATTTTGGGTCCCAGGCATCTTGAATACCAGATAGATTAGCAGTAATTGCACATTGTGTAATACCACTGCTAAGCATTTCTTCGGCTCCTTTCGTCTGATAACTTCCAAGCTTTTCAGAGACATCAATTCATTAACACCGCAGCATGAAATTGCTCTGTACGTGGAAATCCTGGTTATGTGCCTGTCAGGGATGAAGCCGTTGTGGATGAAGCATCGAGCTGAACGGTCATAAATTCTGTGCAGATATGGAATAGGCGGAACATAACTGAAAATCATAAACTCTCACTGTAGTAATCAAGGTCCAGATTTTCCTTTTTATTGTAACTTTGTCTCTCTGGGTTGTATTTTTACAAATAGATTTGCTCTGGAGGGTGCAACAGGTCTGTGACAGCTTAGTTTAGCTCTGAGAGTCCTTCTGTAGCCTGATAGCGACAGCTCTGCTGCCTGCTCATACTTGGGTGCTTTAGTCAACTTTTACGTGGGTGACTTAGTCAACCCTGAGGACTACATCTAGCACAAGGCGGTATGAATGCCTTGTGGAAGTTTCAAGCAGCTTTCTTCTCATCATTGCATTCCTTAAAGTCGGATTCTTCTGCTGGCTTTGAAAATGGGACTATTCCTTCTGGAGGCCGTGTCTGAAATGTAGATGAAATGCTGTGAGCCTCTTAGCGCAGGGTTGGTGACCCCACTCCTGCGCGGTAGCTGCAAGGCCAAGTGGAAGTGGTCTCAGACCAAGCGTCTGATGCTATTTAATCCCTTCTGCCTCTGCTTCTTTCTCTGTAAGTTGGAGATAACTCTTGTTCCACACATCAGTTGAGCAGTTTGTCGTCTGTAGATGAATAGTGCTATCAGACAACTGACTGGTGGCTGGTTTGTGGCGTCAGGGTTTATGGACAGTTAAGTGCTTCTGCGCTCAGGGACAGGGCATGAACAGGCGAGTATGAAGCTGTGTTTCTGTCGAGGTGGGCTCCAGTGAATCACAGCTTGGCTAAGTGTTATGGATGTTTATTTGAGTGTATGGACACCAGTACATAGTTTTGTTCCTGGAGAAAATCCAGACAGTGACATATCACCCGGAATTTAATTTTTGAAATAGACCTTTAGGTGTAACTGCTGCTCATGATAGTGGCAACTTGAGATTTCAGGAGCCCAGGAGGACCAGTTAAGGCCATTACCCTAGTTCTGTACCTTCGGATCAGTTGGTTTCTGGGGGGTTTTTTGCTGTGGAAATACTAAAACAAATGTTACAAAATAGCAGAAGCTAACAACATCTCTTGTTTTCCAGTCTTCATTGTGACTTACGAACTAATCCTTGCAATAATACTTAAAACAAATGGAGTGGTGGTACCAGAGATGCTAAATGATGTGATAATGCCTCTGAACACAAAAGCACTTCTTTTTATTTAGGTTTTATTTTGGCTGCCCCGGCTGATTTATTGTAGGATAAAAAGACTACAGAGAAGGCAGTGTGCTAACAGTGCTGTGTATACTGTGAAATGTAATGATGTAATGAAATGATCAGGTTCTGACTGAAGCTCTTGGTGGCTTTAATAATTTTTGGTGACTTTTTTCAGTAAACTCATTATCGGTGCAGTAACAGTAAGAGAGTGAGTGTTTTCAAAGTTTTTTAAAAAAAAAATGTTTACACTCTGTAAGGTCAAATAACGTTGCTAAATAAGTGCAGATCCCTCAAAAATTGTCTGTTCCTTGATTTTGGGATACCCAAGTTGATAATTTTTAGTCCTAAGCCAGGTTCAGTGGACGTGAGAGGTAATTGTTCTGAACACAAAGAATAATTGGATAACTTCTAGAAATAACACTAAATACAACGAGAAGGGAGAAATACTGGGAAGTGTCAGATTTGGTTCTCTTCTAGTAGGTCTCCAGAGCTCTAAGAAGAAAGTCACCATTCTGCTGCTTTTGGAGGATGAGTGACAGCCATGGAGAGCCGTGGTCTGGTGGATGGCCAGACGGTGGAGAGATCACAGCACAGAAAATCAAACCTGCTACACGGAGTAGGAAAATTTCAATGCTCTGAAGTTTTATAATACTACAGGGAGGAAATAAAACCATCTTCTTTTGCTACATCTTTACAAAAGGTGGAGACAAGTCTTCAGTCTAGAATCATTCTTCATTTTATTTTACAGGGCTGTGCAGTTTATCGTTGCGATCCATTCCTCATTGTGAAAGTCATCCCTCTTGATACATACCATTTAATTGTTTTTAATGAAAATGGGTCTTGCAATTCACTCTGAAAATCAAACTGGGCCTGCGCCATGTGTAAATCATTAATCTGAACTGAAAGCAAATTGTTGTTAAAAAGTAATAAAAGTTAATTAATTGCAAGGAATCTCTAGATTGCTAGTTGTTATCTTTTCTTAACATTGCCATTTCTCTCTCTCCCCTTTGCCTGGCTCCTAAATTATTGTTTCGTCTCCTTCCCAGGCAGCGTTCTTCCTAGTTCTTTAAGTATTTGGGAGTATTTTCTGCTTCCCATTCATCCGGATCAATCCTTGTTCTATGTAAGAGGTGCCAAACTTGTCGCTATATGATCTGCTGATAAAACAATTCATCCAGCCTCCACTCATCTGCCTTTTTGCCCGAAGTCCCCACCACTCGCATGTGTCTGGTCACACAAGAGGTGCATCCGTTCCGGTCACGTGAAATACACGTTTTTTGTTGTCTGATGGGAGGAGATCTGCCATGTGCGTCCCTCAGGAGCCTCCTAAAGAAAATGTTTGGCATCTCTTCCATGTTAAAAAACAAACAGAAGTTGTCAAGGATGGAGAACTATTGTTCGAGTAAGCAGAATGGGTACTTATTATCAGTTTTAGATACGCCCAGGCCAATAGTTAAGTGGTTTTTTCTGGTTAGCTTGATGAAAGGCAGTAATGGGTTTAATTGCTGGTTGTCATTTGCAATGTAGTATATGCAGTATTAGAGTTATTCTGATAATGTGTTGTAATTACCTACCATCAAGCGTTTTACAATGTTAACAATATGATCTTTGAAGTAATGTAGCTAAGTTCTTTGAATTGAAGGCAATAGCTATTGAGAGTACAATATCAGTTTAAAATGTCAATCAAGTCAGTTAGATAAACAAAATGAAGGTGGTGGGTTCTTTTCCATAAATTCTTCCTGTGCCCTTAAACCTTCCTGAAAGCTTGGCGGAATAAGCAACGTGCCTGGAGGGTGATAAATAAAAGCTTTTTCAGAGTTCCCTGCACATACGCCCAGTTTGAAGAGTATTGTGTGTCTTGCGTAAGTGCTATCCAGAAAGCTGCTTTGTGTTCAAACCCGAAGGGATTACTATTCATTTTGGCTTTGCTATAGCAGGAGAGAAAAAACACTCTTAGGTAGTCTTGCCCCTAATTCTGCGTGAGAAATGATCGTGCTAAATGGTAGAGGGGATGAAGTTTTTTAAAAAGGCAGAGGTTTCAATTTGCATTGACCTTATCTACGTGCAGAAATGAATCAACAACAGATGCAAATGAAGCAGGGGAGGCTGAACTGCCGAATTTGTGTGGTTAGTTGCTTTGGTCGTGTGCCCAGTCTGGCAAAGAAAGGGGGAGGGAGAGGAAAAAAATCTGAAGCCTAATAAATAGAAGTGTGGCTCCCAATGACCTTTACCTACTGTTATCATTTTGATGCAGAACAACCAAATTCCTGAAGATGTTTAATCAGCGAAGTTGAATTTTGATGAAAGCACGTGCCACAGTCCCATTACTGCTGCAGAAATTAATTATAATTCATAGCAATATTCTTGATTCATAAGGAATAACACCAGTGAACTGTCACCTTTTCACATTCTTTCCATCCTCAGTGTCGCAAAGCCTAATGTAAGACAGAAGCATCCCACACTGATAAGTAAAACTCCACACACTTACAAAATTTATTTGGGTAACAAAGCATCAAATGAAAGAGGAATTAAAACATCATGTATTTATTCTGTATTTTTAGCCTAGATTTTTTTTTATTAAGAGGTTTAAATTGATTGCATCTTTTTGTTTCTGTAGGGAAGCACATGTACATGTGTAGTCTCATGATGGGACTCATATCATTACAAACCCTCTCAAATCATGACCCAGAATGGCTCCTAGCCCGTAGCATTTAAGAAATGATTGTTCCTCTAATTTAACATACGTTGCCAAAAAAGAAAGATGAAAAGACTAATGGTGTGACAATAGTGACATTTTTCTTCTGCCAAAAAGAAGATTAAATAAAATCTTTCTCACAATTCTTTCAAATTCCTGAAGCTCAGGTAGGTCTTGTCAGAGACATGTCTTGTGTTCAGGTGGCCTGCTGAATTTTAAAGGCAATTTTAAATATGTTGTTTTCCTCTCAGTTTCATACACAAACCAAAGTGGGATAACTGAGGCTGACAGTAGATTTCTGCAGAGCTTAATAGGCGTAAATCTCTCTCTGGATGGAATTAGCATCAGGCATGAAGAGCCCAGCTCGGGGAGAAGACAACGTCGGTGTCGCTAACGGGCATTTTCTAAGACTTCCCTGTGTTCGGTGGCAAGTCCGAACAGCTCAACCCAGAAAAAAGTCAAATTGTCAAAAGTCATTAGTGGTTGTCACTTCATAGACCTTCACACTGGAGTTCCCCTTCTGGAATTTCAGTGGAATAATTTTTTTTTTCTTCAAGTAAGTAGGACAATCAGATGTACCAAACTGCTGGGATTTAACCCATTCATAGCTTTTTGGTTATGGCTGCAAAGAAATGGTGAATTTAGGAGTTTGAAGTTCCGTTCCATGCTCTGCCAGAACCTTTGCTACTTCTAGCAAGTCTTTTTATACCCAAATCTCCAAGGATACATTCTGAAGCTTGATTTCGTCAGAGATGCAGGCCTTCGGGGTACGCGTAGATAAGCTTTGCTGAAACTTGTTGATTTAGGACGTACCAAGTTCAGTACATCAGACCATTTGATTCATTGCATTTCTGCATTGTTTCACCTCTGGTGTTTTTTCAGGTAGTCTCTAAACACTGTTATTTTAGTGAAGTAGCATTTTAAATGAATTGCCTAAGAAAGAACTGTAATTGCCCTGTTTCCGTTGTTCTTTGTAAAACGAAACAAGTCAGTGCTAAATGATGCTATTTGCCTCTGGTTATAAATGAGGGCCCTTTCCACGGATTTATTCCTTAGTTTCTAATTAGGAACTTCTTGATTGTTAATTGGGGCAGTTTGATAAAGGAAACAGGAGACCGATTAAGTAGGAGGTAAATAAGCTAATATCTTATAGCATAGGATTTGTCACGAGGTCTCTAAAACTGCACCGTCCAGTTAGGAATCCTTCATCACTTGTTGTCTCCTAGAGCATGAGAATTTGGTCTAGCCTTAAAGGCTTCTTCTGCACAGCTGCGTCAACACGTGCATTTTCCTTACCCCTCTGATTTAGCCGTTCTAGCAAAATCGTTCCAGAGCCATGGTCCTGGCTTCTTCTGCCCGAGGTCCATGTTGAAGCCACGCTGCCATAGAGCTCTAATTCCATCTCCACCAGGATGTTTGCTGCTCCAGCATAACCACAGAAGCAAAACTCTGAGAGGGGGATTTTTAAAATATATTCCTTTTCTGTTCCTTTCTCTATGAGAGGTGGATTTTGGGAGCTTTATTTAGACATTTTTTTCCCAGATTCTCAGATACAAAGTGGTGCTGCTACCCAGGGGTGTTGAAACTGTGGTTCATAGGGAGTTATTTTTATAGATGATTTTTTTTTTTTTGCACAGTTGTACAGAAATAGAAAGGTTTCAGTTTAGTTTATATGCTTTGAATTCCCAAATTTTGAAGGATATATTAGTAATGCTCTGGTGTCCTAATTAAATACCTAATTATATTTAGCAGTTTTACAGTTTTTGCCAGTTTCTGATGGCTTTTACTGTGCCGATCTTGGCTGTTTGTGACATTTAAAGCATATGTTTGAATTCTTCCATCTCCTGTGTCTTGTCATTTCGTTGCTCTTTTTTGGAACTGATATGTAACTTTTGCAAAATAATTGCACAATAAGAAATACAGTGTAATTTTTTGAAAGATACAGGTCCAGTAGGTATACCCTCAAGAAAAAGAAAGAGAGAACCATGGTGCAGCTGCAGGTGTCCTGAGAACAAGGAACCAGCTGGCTTTGTGAGTAGCAGAGGGGTTGGGGCTGTGTAAGTAAGAATCCTTTCCTTGCAGCTTTTGGTTTGTAATTGTGTGTTTAGTATCCCCCTTTAGAGGCAAAATATATTGAGGGGAAAAAAGAAAAGCAAAACAAGAACATGGAAATCACCTTAAACTTGGCCTGGAGGTGCTTTTTATAGTAAATCTTTTGACATTTTTGATATCCATGTCATTACAAAGTTGGGGGAAAAAATCCCACCCGGTATGACAGGCCACCCCAGAGAGAGCAGTTGTGTCACAGGCTATTAATGTTCACCATTACAAAGTGTAATGTGCCTTTTTCCTTTGTTCAGCTCTACCAATATTTATCTAGGAGGTGTATAGAGGTGGCCAAGGGGTGTAGCAAGAAGTGAAGTTTCAAGCTCAAGGGTTGCCTCTTTCGTGTAGCATCTCGAAAACACTATGGGCCCAGAAGGCACT
Source organism: Fregata magnificens (assembly GCA_013389945.1). NCBI lineage: Eukaryota > Metazoa > Chordata > Aves > Suliformes > Fregatidae > Fregata > Fregata magnificens. The sequence goes on along the minus strand of WAAD01032127.1, from coordinate 215,268 downwards.
TGTACCGAGTTGTTGGCAAGGGGTGCGTGACTTTAGTGTCACTTTGGTTTTAATAGAGGATGGTGGTTTATGGAGATGGATGAAGCCTGCCGTGCTTCAAGGGAGCCTTCTGGGGCAGGAGTTAGGGTTGGCTCATGCTGGAGGGCACCCAGCACGCGTGGAGATGGATATGTTGAGATGGTGTCCTCAGGCCTTTGCATTATCGCAGCTTCCCTGCAGTGCCAGCAGAGATGGTCAGCGTTCCTCAGCTGGAAAATCACTGCCTTTCACAAATTGCTGTACTTCAACTTCCACGCTTAGGTATTTTTCCTTTGTTTAGCTATTTGCTGTGTAACAAATAGCACAGCGACATATAAGCCAAAAACATACCCCCTCTTTTCACGCGTTACTGTCCCTTTTTTTGTGTATTTCTATAGAAGAATCTCTCAGTTGCACAAAGGACGCTATTAAGTCTTTGAAACACAACATAAGAACTATCAGATTCTTTCTACTATAATGCAAGTCACTGCAGTAACTTAAGTACTGCTAGAGTCTGGTCTGTTTTTATGGAATCCAGAGCAGGATGAGTTCAAAAGGCGTATATTCGTGGGTTACTAGGAGGTGCTGAGCTTTGTTAGTGTGAGAGTCAAACCGGCTTTTTCCTAGAGTCCTCAAACAGGTTATTTTGACTGCATCATCAGTCCCCCAGGAACATTTGAGCTATAGTTAGAAGACGGAGATGCTTTCAATGAGAGCATCACCCAACAGGTGCAGAGCACTGACGTTCTCCATTCAATTGCTGCTGCAGAACTGTAGCAGAAAACCAGCTCAGCAAGAGCGACCACAAAAAGTTAGGTCTCAAAGTGTGAGTGGGAGCGAGATGCCCTGGAGCAGGTCTGCAGTTAGATCTGCCCAATTTCAGAACTGCATGGAAAGATTGGATGTGAGGGTTGGTTCTCTTCTCTCTATTCCCCTTGAGATGTTACCGATGTTCTTAACGTTACAGATTACAAAGTGAGACACACAGCTTAAGTTCCTGTCATATTTGTAGCCTATAAGACCTGATCGTTGATGCTTTGGGAGTTTGTTTCCCAATCCCCATTGCCTGTTAATTCCATGGCACGTCAGCAAGAAAAACCTCATTGGCGTGTGTTGTTTCTTAAGAGGACGGACAAAGTGTCAGTTTAGGTTCTGGGCAAGGGCAGTTTTGTTTAAATATCCACAAAACAAGCCTTGTTCATCCTTAGGAAGCGGGTGACTAAAACTTTGCAACTCTGCTTTAACTGAGGGGGTTTTTTTTAGCCAACTTCTTATTGAACTTGCCATCGCACCCTGTTCTTTCTCCTCCTGTCTCATAGATGAGCATCCAGAATCTGAAGTGAACCACAAGTAGTCAGGAGCACGTGTCTGTGTAGGTATAAGCCTTAGCAAGGGCTCGCCAGGCTATTTACTGGACAGTCGCATCCTCATCTCATGCACAAGGGCAAAGCTCAACTGATAATGAAATCTGCACATTTTCCTTTAGGGTATTTAGAACCGTGGTGAGAAATTTGCTCTTGCTTTGCGCGTCAAATAGGTGGGAATATCTATTCTCTCAGTTAAATTCCATCCACGGGTAAGTAGGGTATGAATATACTTTTGCACCTTCTGAATTGCATATAAAAGAGAGAGCACGATCTGATTCTCTGCTTACTGAGAGAAATGCCAGAAAGGACATGACCTAATTATCTTGCTTCCCATTTTCCATCTACATGAAGTCTTTCAGCTTTGTGGGTGTTCTTTAAAACCACTGATTTTTGTCATTGATCCTAGAATTTCCATAATTTCAGTATTCACCAAAGAGGGCGATAAAGTATGTATGTGTATTATAATTATGTGATGACATGCAAATAATGTCTCCTAGGTAAAGAATCAAAGATTCTGATATTGATGAACTTTAAAAAACCTCTTTGGTTAAGCTCAGACTATGTCAGTCCTAGTGTTTAAAGTCCCAAGTGAAACATTAATAGATATTTTGCATTTACCTCAAACTTCTTACTCCCATTTCTCATTCTGTCACTTCCTTTGTTGCTTCAACACCAAGTTGATGCTTGTAGCTCAAGGGCAAAAAATCAAGCACTTTCATGAGCCAGTCTGCAAAGGGCTGGACATTATAAACTGAAATGTTAATTGTATGCAAAGGAGCTTTGAAAATGTGTAAGAATTTGGAAGTGGCTTGAAATGTAATGGATCTAATAACATTTACGTTGTCTTGAGATTGTGTGCATTGTATTTAGACGCGTTCCTTCAAATCATGAGTTTATGTTGTTTATATAGGTCTGACATTCTTCTTGGGCTATGAATTGCTATTTATGAGCTCATCAAAGGATGACTGCAGTAGACATCATGAAAGGAAATGGGCACTTGTCATTAATTTTATTACACCATAGGATTTTCAATACCCTTGAAAACAGAAGCATTTTGTTTTGTTTGGCTTGGTTTTGCCGTGGAAGTGTGTTGTGTGTCTAGTTTTAATGGAACCTAGGGTCTTCTTTCAAGACTGCATTGAAGACTATTACATTCTGTGCCAATTAATTTTTTCATAAGGCGTTTAAATATACTGAAATGTGTGTGTCTGGAGGAGAGGGGATGGAAGCACATAGAGGAAAAGGTAAAAATCTCTGTTAAGCTTTTTACCTCTGAAGGCTGAAGAACTGACAACGCTCATGTTGAGTTTACAGCTATCCCTTAGACTTCTCTAGTCAAAGTATTAAAGTATCCAAAAATACTAAATGACCCTATTTACTAGAATTATTGGGATATTTTATTATTTGAATAATTTTTCTCATTATTTTTATGCTTAAATAAATATGTTTTAAGTGGCATGTTATGGTGAGGGTGGACTATTTTTATTTCTCTTTGCTGCATTTCACAACAGTTAATTAAAACAAGGCTGCTTCTGGGACGAGGGTGCTGTCAAGCCCTGTAGGGCTGACACACCAGCGACTCCTGTTAACCTTAAGTCTGGATGAACTGCATCCTCATATTGCTGTTCCCCCTCCATTTGAATCTTCCACTGGAAATCTAAGAGAAGATGGCGGCGGGGGGGCAAAGGATTTTAGGTTTGAGATCAAATTGTGTGTAGCTATTAAAGGCAGGTAGGACATTTGCTTTGAAAAGATTAACCTTTTGTCAAAATCAGCTAAAATGACAGCACCAGCTCTGTTTCTCCCCCTCCCCTAATGAATTTGAGTGTCTCAGGCCTTTGAGGTGTCAGTGAGATCTGCACCATATATTTTTGTTTTTTTTGCCTTACGAACTCTGATCCTTAGGTTTAACCAATTGGACACCCTCCGTTGGCAGTACATGTCATCTTCACCCCACAACAATCACTGAGTGATCAACAAAAATAACTCCCTCCTTGAAGACGAATCAAAGCCATTGAAGGATGAACGTTGCAATCACAGCCTTTCAGCCTGTGATGTGCGCACGCGGTGACAAATCTCAAAATCCTTGCTACTTGTCCTTTCTTTTATAGCTGAGCTTCAAAGAGTAGGGCAGTCTGCTCCTTGACTTTAAACACACTTTAATAAGAAGTCCTTTCCTTTACTGCCTTCTCTGCCATTCTTCTGCCTTCTTCCGTGCATCATGCATAAACACTGAAATTTCACAACACTTTTGGCTTACTTTTCTTTTTTAAGAGCTATTCAACTTTTCTGACCATTTTGGTCCAGATGAGCATCACGATTATACTGAGGATTCGTTTCTCTAAACTTTCTATTACTTTGCTGCCACATCAGTGTGACCAGAGCGAAAGGAGGGGGAAGGAAACCTTATTTCAGTAAGTAATTCACTTCTAGAAGACTTGCAGTTCCTCCTCTTTTTAATGTCAGCGCTGTCCCACAGTGACCTGATGCCAAGATGTATTTGGTCCCCCCCGACACATGTTACAGAAAATACTGACCTGACCTTTAAAAAAAAATTATTAACATTTATAAATTTTATTTTACTGTGTCTTGTTGAGAGAAATTGTTCCAGCTGGACAGGAGGAATGCTTCTACAATGGTATTGCTTCACTCATTTGTGTAACAACATATTACAAACACCTCCCTTTTCAGTCCTAAGCTGACTATCCTCCTTTCATCTACCCTTTCACATTTATTTTGTCTATACTTGCTGGTCTTTGCAATTAGCTTTAATAAACTGCTTTTTATGATAGTATCTGCTTTTTGTGGGTGTTGCCTAACACAGATTAAAGGTAAACCTTCTGTAGACTGTAGTTGATTTTTGGTGTATTTGGGAAGAAGTTTTCTTGATCATTTCAATCCCTGGCTTTTCCTGGAGCAGTGAACTTCTGATGGAGGTACCTGGCGGGGCTCAGGATGATCCTGCCCATCCGCGAGCAAGACAAGTCATCACAGGAACGTCCTGGCTGTATTTTGGCTCTAAGCTGAAGTCCTCTTCCACAAGAGAAATACAGAAGAAGAGCCCCCTCTGTACAGGTTTGGCTCAGTGGTGGCAAACTCTAGATTTCACTTCTTGCCACCTCTCCTGAATTTAATTAGAAGCAAAACTAAGTCTGAAAGGGGGGATGTGGTTGCTATCTGTAAAGAAATTGCGTGAATAAATGCGAAGAAGGGCAAATAGCAATTTGGCCAGTGTTGGCTGAGGAATAAATAGATATAACCTTTCCTTTCCATCACTTGGTAAGACAGTTTGTTGTCTTACTTTTTTCCTCGCTGCTTCTTCAGATATCTGCTGGTAACACTCTTGGCACTTGTGTATTAAGTTGTTTGGTTTCAAAATCATTTTAATAATACAAATCAATAAAAATGGCGTAGGAGACAAAGCAGCATCATGCTGCTAGCTCTAAAGGACAGCTCTTCTTAAATGCAGCTATGGGATGACTGTGTGGAGTAACCTGTTCTGTTTATTGGCTTGGGCACTTAACTTTTAGAGGTCAAAAATAAAATTAGAATGAAAAATGAAATGTCACTTGTATGGTCTAAATATGATATATTCCCCAGAGTGGATGGGGAAGAGAAATAGGCATCCCAGTGCCTAATTCTCAGAAGACCAGCATTTGTTGAAGTACTGTTTACTTTAAAGGAGAATAACTTGTGTAATGTCTTCATGCACAGTACATAGAGTGTTAAATAGTCTGTTCTGGGTATAAATTTTACCCTGGTGACTTGTATAATTTAAGAGTAGTTAAAGAAGACCTCACTTTTGCTTTGCAGTAAGTCTAATGCAACAGAAGGACCAAGATGTTACTCTCTCTGCATTATTGCTTTGGATCAGTTTTGGGAAACTGAGTTTATTTTGAACTCATAAGAAGAAATTTTAAATAAGGCGCACACTTGATGTCAATCAGTTGCTTTAATCAAAAAAATGGGATCCTACTCCTCCCAGGTCTTAGACACAGATCTCCCACTGATGCCATGTGTACCTTCAGCACAAAACAGCTTTGCTGCCTCTGCTTTGCCTCTCTGCCCCGTGAAGGTTGCGTCGCGTCCTACCTACTTCTGCCGTGACTAATTGCATAATGATTGCAAAATGTTTTGCGATGGAAACGGTTGTATCACTGCCTGAGTTTCACCATGCTTATATTTCCTCCCAGCGTGTAAGATTTTCTGAGCCCCTCTCTCAAGCAGCCAAGCAATCGTTGCTTAATGTGCATGCTCTAATAATGACTGAAATTAATTTCTTAGAAGTGACACCAAAATAATTAATACAGTCCTCTTGGGCTGCATGTGATAGAAGTGATCTGAGGAAGTGGAGATATTAAAGTGTCACTGTCCTTCTCGACACATGTGAAATGTCATCATCAGTTCAGAGCAGTCTTGCTTTATTACGGCCATATTAAAATGAATGTTTTGCATATCTTCGTAGAGTGCCTATTAACAGCATTTCCTTGATTTAAGAAATGGCTCCAGTATGCGAATGCAACCCATTTCGATGAATAAATTTAGCACTTTAATGCTATTTATTTACTCCACACTGTAAAATGTAATAAGATAAATAATGGGTCCCACAGGGGCGTGGGGTAAGTTGGTGATCATCCTCTCAGCAGGCAGATGAACACAGCTCAAGTAAAGAAATAATGATCAAAATTCACAGTGCTCCCTGGGATGCCATTTATATACCTGAATCTAATAAAGAAAGAATTACAATGCTTAACAACGTGCTTAGCACTGGGATCTGAATGTAATGAGACTGGCAGTGAGGAACGTACAGCCATATTAGCTAAATCTGAAGCGTCACATTGGAGGTGTGGATGGCAAGAGCTGCAAGCGATCTGATGCCCCATCAGTGTGGGATTTGCCAGCTGTCGGGATACCTGCGCTTTCTTCTTTACTGGCTAGCAAAATCCAGTCCAGGGCGAGCTTTTTGCTCTATATTTAAAGTATTCTGCTGAAGGCTCTTTTGGGGTTTGGATTTTAAACCACCTGAAATGTGTTTGGATTTTCTATCCAAATATAGTGCAGGACTATGGCAGTTATGAGCGTACATGAAGGTTGTAGAGCTGGTCAAGACTTAAATGACAAAATTGCACAAGGCTGGCAAGTGATTTATTTATCGATTTATTTATTTCCAGGAAACTTGATTGATTCTATCCCTGTGATTATCCAGATCTGAAACATGGTTGGAATTTTAGGAGGGGAGGACAAAAGATGGCTTAGTTAGAAAGCCTGATCCCTGTTCTGGTATAAAAGTTGGGAGTGTTGATCGTGGTATGCTTGGAGTGACCAAGGATGGCACAGATTACCAGTGGCCACTGCAGCACTCGCACCTCTTCTGGTTTTGCACTTGCTTTTCAGAATAGATTTCTACTCAATGGGAAATATTTCAGAATTTTACACTCGATTTAGGTTGTACACCCAGGAAGTCTTAAGAAAAAAATACACATATGAAAGACTTGGCAAAGAATTTTTCAAAATCACAATTCAGATAGATACTATTGGTGTAGTCTAAGCAGTTCTACTTTGGGCATAAAAGTAATAACAACCTGTTTGGAGACTCTTCTCCTTATTTCTTGATCAAGCATGTGAAGAGTACAAACATGAATAATGGAATAAAATGGTAAAATGATAACGGACTGATTTGTACTTCAATTTTTATGTGCTTTTTAAGCTGTCAATAATCCAGCACATCCCATGTTTTAAAAATAAGATGGAGGGGTTTTTGTAATGGCGGGTCTTACAAAGTAACTCCTCTGGGAGTTTGCTGCTTTCCATCCCCTCCAGGAGCAAACAATTCTGTCCCTGTTGTTCCTGTTCCGATAACTTTTGTCTCCCTGTTAGTTTCTCAGCAATGCCTTTCAGCCTGTTCCAAGTCAGCAGGTATATTCAGTCAGGGGAAATAATCCTGGGCTGGAACACAAGAGAAAATAAGAGCTTGGCTTTGTCTTTCAGTGATTTTGACTCTTTCAGGCTAAGAGGACAGGGTAAAGAGTCCAGACGTCCTCCAGATGTTGGCAGTCGAGTTGGTAAGATGCTACAACTTTTTGCCTTGTTGGCTGAGCCACAATGGACCATCCTAGAAGGATCTGCTGGGATCAGATCTCGTCACGTGATGGAAGATGTAGCTTGTCTGGAGACATATCAGGGAATTAGAAGTAGTAAAAAACGAGGCACATTGACTCAATTTCCAGTTGGTTGAAATGTTTCTGTTTTCAGGTGCGTGCATTTGTTTTCGGCAAAACATCAGCTTTTCAGGGAGAAAATGGATTCTTCTAATGAAAGCAAAAACATTTAGTAGAAAATTAATTCCAGAGAAAAATTTGAAAGATGATTTGTGACCACCCTTAGTCATCAAATCTCGTTGACTACACATGCACGCACACACAGCAGATGCGCTGAACGAGAAAGGGGCTGTTTTTCACTCGGCCCTCTTCCAACTAGGCCCACACATTAAAAACGAATATAATTTGCATATCATTCAGATGGTTGGAACTCCCAGTTGTATAGGAGGATATGTGTCTTCTGTTCAGTTTCTTTTTCATTCTGGTTAAATAAATTCTTTCCCGTGCAGGAGAATAAAGCTTTCTGTATGCTTCGGTATGCAGGAGCTGTTTCACATAAGCTATTCATGGAGCGCATGAAAGGCATCTTGCAGGAGTAGCCTCAGTTGGTTATTTTTAGGAGGGGGAGGATGGCATCAGCAAAACCACTAGAGAGATCTCTTCTGCCACTGTATACACATCTCTGAATAAAAGAAGCCAGTTGCTGCCTAATGAAAAGAGACATTGGAAACCCCTCGCAGGCTCATTGCAGTCACACAGATGCTTTTGCCAAGATTTCCACCTTCCTGGGCAAAATTTGTTCTCTTTTTCTCTGCAGAAAACCTCTGCTACAAGAATTGTTTGGGGGGGAGAGGGCAGGAATCAACTGCTGGACTAAGTAAATTAGTTCAGGGACATTGCAGCCTTCCCTAATGGCACATTTATGGATGCTGGATGTTTTGGGAGGTATGGGAGTGAGCAAACTCTAATTGCTCCTTGGGAGCAAGGCTGATTACTGTGTGTCTGTATCTGCCTTATTCTCATTTATGGAATCTCATAACTCTCTGCAGCCCTGTTGTCTCCTAGGTAGGACAATGAGAGACAAAGAGTGTGAATCCAGTAAAGATGACTTGCTTGCGCCGGTGTCACCTAGACACCAAAAGCCTGATCCGGAGTCTGTTGAAGGAAGTGCTCAAATTTCCAGCAAACTTGGCTTCGGATGAGGTTTCTTATTGGTTTTGTGTTTGAGAAGCAGAAGGTTGGGGGAGGGAAGAAGGTTATTTGCCATCACAGGTGGGGTGGCA